>JAQZBX010101555.1:0-11250 GCA_029593785.1 Cabassous unicinctus
GATTGATTTTCTTATGATGAATAATCCTTGCACACCAGGGATAAAATCCACTTGGTCATGGTGTATAATGCGCTGGATGTGTTATTGAATATAATTAGCAAATATTTTGTTGAAGATTTTAGCATCTAGGTTTATTAGAGAGATTGGTCTATAGTTTTCCTTTCTTGTTGTGTCTTTGTTTGGCTTTGGTATTAGGGTGATGTTGGCATCACAGAATTAGTTAGGCAATGTTCCCTCCACTTTTATTTTTTGTTAGAATTTAAGCAGGATTGGTGTTAGTTCTTTCTGGAATGCCTTGTAGAAATCATCTTTGAAGCCACCTGGTACTCAGTTGTTCTTAGTTGGGAGGATTTTGTTGCATAATTCTTTCTCCTTACTTCTGATTTTTCTGTTGAACTCATCAACTTTTTTGTCAATGTAGGCTGCTTGTGTGCTTCTAAGAATTATCAGCAACCTGTAATGTCTTAAGTCAAAAGAATATCAGAATTTCCAGAAGCGGGGCATGCTTGTAATGAGCTGGGTGCATTTTTTCTGTGCCTATTTTTTCTTGACAGAGATGATTGAATCTGGAATGTTCTAAGCATAACCTTTTCCTCCTAATGTTGTCCCTGAAATATCTGATAATATGAAAAAGCCAAAGAAAAATAAGATGTTTATTATTCTGTTTGAGGTCCAGAAATATTCCATGAAGTTGATGTACTGTGCAATTTGTGAAAAGGCATTTATTCACTTTCATTTTTGCATAAAAATTGCAAGTATAGAACAGAGACATGTTAAATAAAAAGACAACAAATAAGGAAGTGGTTACTCTGTATTGATATTGCCTATGCAATTCTTTGCTTCTGAAGGTGGTTCCATGACAAGAAAGAACATAAGAGGAAGCTTAAAGACCTGACTCTGACACTGACTCACTGTGTGTCCCTGGGGAAAGTGCCTTCTCCCTTCTGAATATCTCTTTCCTTACCTTCAAAATAAAGTCATGAATTACATCTCTTAAGTTTTCTACCAGCTCTAAAATTTCCTGACAGTACCTCTCAATGCTCATAGTTATGTTTAGTCTCTGGATCCTTGGGTACTCAAGGTCATGCCCCAGTCAGCCCCTTGAAAATCAGAACAGTGATTTAATCTTTTAATCACAAAAGTTTCCTTGATAATATTATTAAGATTCCAGCTCTCTCAATTGCCCAATAAGCCTCTTCTTGTGTCCAACTTTAATTGGTGTCATTTTCTTATTTTTACCCCACCTCTTTCCAAATAGACTCTTAGTGAAGCTTAAGTGACTTTATCCTGGGTTGGCCACTGTTACCTGATTCATCCATTCTGTCCCACATATCTGATTACTTATTCATTTTATCACCTCTACTCAGTCATTGTCTTTTCTGTTGGTTATTGTGTTTTTCCATAAACTTAAAAAAATAACACGTATAAGATGGCTCCCATTAGTAGTAAAACAGAATAAAGTCAATACATTTTTAGTAAGAACTATAAAAAAAATCTTTACTACATACTTTTCTTAGTACTCCCACTATTGTGCTCTTACATCTTTTTCAATGAAATGTGAAGTCTTCTCTCGAGACTCCTAGAGAAATCAACTTTGAATTGGCTCAAGTAGCTTGAAAAATGCAATGGGATATCAAGGAAGTTGAGGATTATTAGTTGCCATGAGTGATATGCTATTTTGCATAAACCAGTATCAGTGGATGGAGATTTTGTAGGTTCTTTGTTCTCCTGGGTATAATAAAAATATCATATCATTCAAGACCTGAAAATTACAAAATTGCTTTTGCTTTTTTCCTTTGCTTGCATTTGCAGCTTCACAATAAATTGGGACAAGTATCTAAAGATAGAGCATTTAGAATCAAAATGCTTTCTAAGGTTTGAAAATATGTCAATTTTTACCTTCTTCACTACTTTTATTTTCAACTGAATTCCAACCAGCCCTGAAATCTTTTCTCATTTTAGTTTTTCAAATTCAAACCCAAATATGGCTGATCTTCAAGTTCTGTTATTCATGTCTATTAGTTTTTATTCCTTAATTCAAAGCTAATTGATATTGGTAACATTTTTAAAATATACTTTTATTAGAGAAGCTGTGAACTTACAAATCATGCACATGTGTGGAATTCCCACACAATACCACTACATCAACACACTACATTGTTGTGGAACATTTGTTACAGGTTATGAGATAATATCATCAGACTATTACCACTAACTATGGCCTATAGTGTACATTTAGTATATTTTTCCATACCTCCTATTATTAACACAGTACCTCTTTAGCATTGATGCAAGACTATTACACTTTTGCTGTTAACTATAGTCCATAGGTTACATTAATTGTATTTTTCCCAAGCTTCTCCACATTCTTACCACCTTCCAATAGTGATATACATTTCTTCTAGTTCATATAAAGACATTTTTGTATTTATACTATTAACTACAATTCTCATCCACCTCTGGGTTCACTGTTATTCAGTCCCTAGATTATTCTCTAGCTTTCTTTAAGTTGACATTTACATCGCTAGACTACCCTTTTCATAATATTGCTAACATTTTGTTCAGTTATTCATCCTGAAAAATCAGGATGTCTCCCTTATCCAGAGCCAATGGCTGGAATCACTGTATTACATGTATAGTGTATGTGTTACCCATTGTCCTATGACCCTTATACTGACTTTAGGCAAATTACAGAAAGGGGACATAACTCCAGTTATTCATAATTCATCCATTCCTGGGAGGCCACTGTAATGGTTAGGCTAATGTGTCAATTCAGCCAGGTAATTTTGCCCATGTGTCTGGTTAAGCAAGCACTGGGCTAATTGCAATACGAGGACATTTATAGACTTTAGTCATCAATGAGTTTACTGCATAGATAGCTGATTACATCTACATCAATCAGGGAAATTGCCATCAGCAATGAGTGACGCTTTATCCAATCAGTTGAATGCCTTAAAACAGGAAGTGATTTCAACATTCAAAGAGAATTTCCCAGCTTGTCTTTGGACAGCCAACATTTCCCTGAAACTCTTCAAGGACCTTCATTGTACTTTCATTGAAGGCCCTGGCTTGCAGCCTGCCTGTGGAACCTGGACTTGTGCATCCCTACAGTCATCTGAGGGACTCTTATAAAATCTCATATTATTGGCAGATATCTCCAGTTTATTCTGTTTCCCTAGACCACCCTGACTAATACAGCCACTGATGCATATTCTGTCTATATCAGTAGTAGTTGACAGTTATTGAGCACTTGGACTGTGATGAGCACTGTACTAAATGCTCTACATGCATGATCTCATTTTATCTGGTTTCTCTAGATTATGAAATAAGTGCTATTTCTCCCAATACAAAAAAGTGAAAGTAAGGCACATGCAAGATAAGTAACTTCCAAGATCATAAAGTTAGTATCTGACAGAGCCATGATTTGAATTCAGCACTCTGACACATTATTCATACACTTAGAAGAAATGAGCAATCTGAAGAGGAAATCAAGAAAAACTCCATTTATAATAGCAACTAAAATAATCAAATATCTCAGAATAAATTTAATCAAGGATTTAAGGGACATGTACTCAGAATACTACAAAATATTGCTTGAAGAAATCAAAGAAGAGATAAATAAATGGAAGGATACTCATGTTCATTGATTGGAAGACTAAATATCATTATGTCAACTCTATGCAAATTGAATTTACAAATTCAATGCAATCCCAATCAAAATTCTAACAGTCAACTTTGCAGAACTGATAAAACAAAGTATCAGATTTAATTGGAAGGGTAAGTGGTTCCAAATAACCAAAAACATTTTTCAAATGAAGACTGAAGTTTGAGAACTCACACTTCCTGGCTTTAAAGCTTATACAAAGCTTCAGTCATCGTTAACCCCACCATATTTGTAAGCTAATGAAATTGTGAGTTTTCCATTTATGTCTTAATTTTTAATCATGTCAGTTCTTGAATGGTTATCTCTCTATCCTGCTTATTTATTTCTATTTCTACAAAATGTGGGTGGATAAGTTAATTTAGACATTTTTTTGTAATAAAATGAATTCATTTTACTCCTGTTTTGGGATTCTCACTATGAAGGTTCAAAATCCCTATGAAACCCCCATGAGGAAATTCAAAGTCTGTGCTTTCTGGACAGCTTATGCTTTATTCTGCACTTTTAATATTTAGGTTTTAAAAACTTAAAGTTATACTGACAACTGATTTTAATTATGAAGAACAGTTGAATTACTCCCTAAAAGGAAGATTGAATTACTGACACATTCAATCACATAGATTAATCTCAGAAAAATTATGCTGTAAAAGAGTAGCCTCACAAAAAAAGCAGTGTATATTTCATGATTCAATTTATATTTAATTCTAGAATAAGCAAATGAACATATTGGCATAAAGCATATCCATGGTTATCTAGGACAGGGCATGGGGGAATTGACTGTAAATTTCAAGATAGAACTTTATGGAGTATTGGAAATGTTCTATATCTTGAGTAGGATAGGGATTATACAGATATATAAATTTGCCAAAACTCATCAAATTATATGTAAAAATGTATGTTTTATACAATGTAAATTAAATATAAATAAATTTATATAGTAATAATGATAAAAATATAAGGTATCTACTCTGGGAGTAATAAAAGGTGTCAAAGATCCTTATGGAGATAATTATGAACCTTAAGGTTTAGTTTCCAAGGCTGCTCAAAGCAAGTACCATGAAATGGGTTGGATTAAAGAATAAGAAATTAGTCACTCATTTTTCTTGTGTGGGAGTTTCTTTGTTTTTGTATATTTTTAAAATTTTATTTTTATAGAAGCTTTAGATTGCATAAATGTTACAATGAAAATACAGGAGAATTCCCATATACCCCACCCTACCCCTCCCACACTTTCCTTATTAACATCTTTGATCAGTGTGGTACATTTGTTACAATTGATGAACACATATTGAAGCATTGCTACTAACTATGGTCAATAGTTTACATTAGAGTTTACACTTTGCACTGCACATTTTTATAGGTTTTGACAAAATGTATAATGGCTTGTATCTGTCATTGAAATGTAATTCAGAACAATTCTAATGTCACAAAAATGCTCCATGTTACATTTATTTTTCCCTTTCCTTCCCCTCAGGACCTCTGGTGGCCACTGCCTTTATAACAATATTACAAGTTCTTCCACTGTTAGAATAATAATAAATCTACTTTAGTCCATAGTTGTATTCCACCTTTATGTTTTTTCATTCCTCAATCTTGAGTATTTTTGGATGGTGATGGCCACTCTGTTTATGATTGAGAAAGAGCTTAGATCTCATGGGGCAAATGGGTAGAACTGTCTGGCTTGCAGTTGTAGATACCCTCTGTTTATTTGGGATTGGCACTGTACATCATCACCATCTTGTTATTTGTCCTGGATGAGTCTGATGAACTGGAGAGTGGGTGTTAGCTGCAACTCTGCTGAGAGTCTGCATATGAACAGGCAGAAGATTTACATCTCTGTTACATATATTTAATGGTTATAGTGCTAATTATAGGTTTAAAAAGGGGGTCAGAAAAGAAAAAAATGTCCAAAGAAAGATATCTTCAAGACAATCATCAAGGTGATGTTTTTGTCATGAGGACTGGCTGTTGGCAATCCTTGGCTCCTCAGTCACATGGCAAAGCACATGGTGGTGTCTGCTGGTTTCTCTCTTTCTTCTAGGTTTAGTTGATTTCAGCTTCTTACATCCTTTTTTATTCCTATTTTTGTCTGAATTTCAATCTCTTATAAAGGACTCCAGAAATAGGATTAAAACTCATCCATATTGAGGTGGGTCATACTTTAACTGAAATAGCCTCATGAATAGGTCTTACTTAAAATAAGTTCACACCCACAAGAATGGATTAAATTTAAGAACATATTTTTCTGGGGTACATACAGCTTCAATTCACCACACTCCACCTTCTGGATCCCCAAAAGATATGGTCTTTTTATATGCAAAATACATTTATTTCATCAGAATATCCCAAAAGCCTTAAGTTATTTCAGTAACAATGCTTAATACAAAGTCTCTTAAAAATTGTTTATGGGTATGGTCTGTGCTGGGGCACAATTCCCCTCTGTCTATAGACCTGTGCAACCTAGGGGATGAGTTATTTGCTTCTGACATACAATGGAAGGACAGGTATAGTATAAATATTCTCAACTCATAGGGAGAAAATGGAAGGAAAACAGGGGTTGTTGGTACTAAACAATTCTTACACCCAACAAGGTATATTCCATTAGATTTCACATTCTGAGTCACCTATGGAACAATGTTTTGTCCTCCAAGCATCAGCTCCACCCCTTCCAACTGCTTACAGAGCAGCCATGCTCTTCCCAAACACTGGGGTGAAGGCTCTACCCTCTCAAAGCATTAGGATGGTGGTCAGATTCTCCACAATCCCTGGGGCACAGTCTCTACCTTCTCAGAACTCCAAAGTATTGAAAATACTCTCTTCAATCCCCAGGGCACAGGCTCCACCCTCTCATAACACTACAGTGACAGCACTCTTCCTGAACAACAAGGTGGAAAGCCCATTCCCTCCAAGTGCTATGGCAGTCTCACCTTTTCCACACACATAAGAGTTCTTTCATCCAGACCTTAGCTTCCATGCTTCTGCTCCTAAAGTGAATTTTTCCTTCAATCTTTCCCTTTTCTGCCCCTTTTAGTCCAGCTGACCACAGTTCCATTCACATAGATCTCACAAAAAAGGTATCTGTTTTGCATGTAGTAGACAGGGGTCCAAACCATCAGACAATATAACTTTCCACAGATTCTTCCTGGATAACTGCACCTCTGGTCCTGACTTGCATTGAAATGGCTGACTGGATCCATGTTCAAAACCTTCACAAGGAGCACTAATCTCTGGGGACTCACTTTCTAGAAGCTCCGATTTTCCAAACAATCAATCGCTGGTTTATTTGTGCTCTGGAGTTCAGTTGTCAGCTTATCCCTTTCCTCTCTCATTTCACTATAAGCTGCAAGGAGAAACCAGACTGTGCTTTCTATATTTAGCTTCAAAATCTCCTCAGCTGAATATCCAAGTTCATTACTTTCAAGTTCTGCCTTCTATTTGACATCAGAACTCAATTACACAAAGTTCTTTGCCATTATAAAACAAGAACCACCTTTCCTCCAGTTTTCAATAACACATTCACCATTTCCTTCTATGGCTTCAGCATACATATATTTAGCACCCATAATTCTTCCAGCAGTCTCCTCAAAGCAATATTTGAAAAATAAGAAAAAAAGTCTTTTTTCTGTCAAGCACCTCACAATTCTTCCTGCTTCTACTTATTACCCAATTCCAAAGCTTTTCCCACATTTTTTTGGTATTTGCAGTAGCAGTACTCACTCTTTTGGTACCAAAATTTGTTTTAGTTCCCTAGGTTGCTCAAAGCAAATACAATGAAATGGATCAGTTTAAGCCATAAGAATTTATTTTTTCATGGTTTTTAGCCTGGAAAAATGTCCAAATCAAAGCATCATCAAGGCAACACTTTCTTCCAAAAGACCAGCTGCCATTGACTCCTCTTTCACATGGCAAGTCATATGGTAGTGTCTGCTGGTTTTTGTCTTCTCTTGCTAGTTTCATTTATTTCAGCTTTTTGCTTCTGTGGCTTTCTCCTTGTCTGAAAGTCATTCTTTTAAGAAGAACTCTACCAATAATAATAAGACACATTCTAATTGAGGTGGGTCATATTTTAACTGAAGAAGCCTCATTAAAATGTCTTACACCCACAGGAATGGATTAAAAGTAAGAATTTGTTTTTCTGGGGTACATATAGCTTCAAACTACCACACTTTAATTTATAATTGAATATTACATAAATAAATGGTGAATTATAGCTGATTTATATATAGAAAGAAGAAATTCTAAAATATTTTTAAAATGTGACTTCTTCCAATATTCACATATAGAGTAAATGAAGTTCCAATCATAATCCCAATAGAACTTTTCTTGGAACATTAGAAAATGATCTTAAGAATTCATGTGACAAAGCAAAGATTGAAGAAGAGTGAAGACACTACTGAAGAAGAAAAAATGAGAGCACACCCCCTGCCATATATTAAAACTTCATATAAGAAATAGAAATTGACACAGTATGGTATTGAATCAGGCTAGCCAAATAGATCAATGGATCAGAATATAGAAAAAGATGAGATAAATGATAGGTAGATGATAGATAGATAGATAGATAGATAGATAGATAGATAGATAGATAGAAATAGAAAAGATAGATGAGAAACTAAGGGAAGGATGTGGAGAAGGAGGAGGAGAACTAAAATGAGGGATATTAGGCATAAAGAAAGGTGACAGAAGTGACTTTGCAGATCAATAGGAAGGAAATTACCATTCAATAAGTAATTAAGTGGTCTCTGATAAATATGTTTCCATTTTAAATGCAAAATAAATTGTATATCCAATTGAAATTCAAAACCCTATACAAAAATAAAATTACAATAGATTAAAGGCTTTAATGTGAAAAGCAAACTTAGAAAAATGTAGCGAAGAATATTTTTCTGATATCAGGTAGGAATGGATTTCTCTATAAAATGCACATTTCATAAAGGGAAAGACAGATACACTTGAATGCATTAAAGTTAAGATTTTCTGTTAATCACAAACACAAAATAGCTAAAGACATGTTGAAAATTAAAAGATACTTGCAGGGAGCAGATGTGGCTCAAGCAGTTGAGCGCCTACTTCCCACATGGGAGGTCCCAGCTTTGGTCCTTGGTGCCTCCTAAAAAAAAGAAAAACAGACAAAAAGAAAGCAAATGATAAAACCAACTTAGGGGAGCCTATGTGGCTCAGTGGTTGAGCGCCGGCTTCCCACATATAAGGTCCCAGTTTCAATCCCTGGCCCTGGTAAAAAAAAAAGAAAAGAAAAAATATATATATATATACACACACACTTGCAGCACCTATTACTAAAAAAGAATTAGTAGACATATATATATGTATATATATGTCTTATGAATTAATAAAGAAAAAATGACTAATGACCCAATAGAAAAATGGACAAAATATATGAAGAGACATTTCATATGAAGCAAAGCACAAAATGACAATAAGCATATGAAAAGATGCTAATTTTCATTTGTAGTCAAGGGAATGTAAATTTAAACCACAATGAAATAAAATTTTATGCCCTCCAGATTTCTAGCTAAAAAACTAAAATTATGAGTGTTCCAAGTGTTTTCCAAGATATGAAATAAGGGAATTTTTATTCACTACTGTTGGGATTCAAAATTGGGAATCCCAAGTGTTAAAAAAATAAAGCACTTTGGAATGATAATGTCATTATCTTGCAAAATCACAAATACACACACTTAGAAATCCCAGTTTTTTGTATTTACTATAGAAAAATTATTGAACATGTGTACCAGGTGACATGTACAAGCATATTTGTTAAACTACTGTGCAATAGCAAAAGAGAAATAAATATACATCAAGAAAATGAATAAATGGTTTATCCATCCCATGGCAAACTATATATCAGTAGAAAGAAAGCAAACTGTGACACTTATAAATATGGATGATTCTCAGAGCCATGATGCTAAGGGAAAAGAACAAATCTTAGAAGAGTACAAACAGTATGATACTGTTTATATAAAGTTCAAAGAGTAACATTATGGGTTGGTAATCATAAGTTCTGTGCACGTAGTGTGTTTTCCATTTGGCTCCACTGCTCCCATATAGAGAGGAAACTAGGTTTTCAAGAATCTTCTTCCTTAAATAGTATTGCATTTAATTGGCCATGTGTTATTTGGAGGGCAGATATGAAGCAAAAGCCAATATACTGGGAAGTCTGTCAGTCAGACATAGTGATGGACAGCTACAGAGAAGCTTCCATGCTTGTACCTGCTTTTCTGCTCCATTATTAGTTCATCTGTCTGAGCCAATCAGCAGCAGACTTATGCCCATCACCAAATTCTTGTCTTTGGTCTTGCAAAGTCAGCAATTTCTATGAAGACAACAACCTCTATAGAGATAGCAGTTTCCACATTACTCTCCATGGAATTTTTCATGGTCCAAACTTGTGCAATCATATATGTACAGTTTCTCAAATTTTCCCACATTCTCTGACTTGTTCCCCCATATTAGTGCTTCAGGTGGATGTAGTGTATGAATTCTTTATTAAATTATTTAAGCCAACACTACTTGTCATGACTCTAGATTCCTGATGCATACACAGATATAATAAAATCATAGTAAACAGCAATGAAATTATAAACACACAAACAAGAATATGTTTATTCTGGGAGGGGATATTTAAGTTAGCACTTCTTTAACAAATTTTCATTACCTGTGTCCTCTTTGCTCAAGAAAACTGTAATCCATATATGTCTGTTCAGTCAATATTCTCCTTTGTGACCTTGGAAGCACCTCAAATCATTATCAACTGATTATTTTTCTTCCCTTGCTGTCTTCAAAACCAACCTTTCATTTCCATTCCTTACCTCTGTCAGTTCACAGATCTCTTCACTGTAATACAGAATAGAAGTTGCAAAGTGATGTCTCCTGGGTCATATCCTGGCTCCAGATATATTTTACTTAGCAAGCACACACACTAAATAATGGTTATATATGTTATGAATTAATTGACAACATTTTAAAATTGGGAAAATTTACACTAGAATCTAGATTTCTGACTTACCTTAACATTAGAAAATCTAGTAATATTGGCCTCACACACTCCTGAAAAAGCATCTGAGTATTGGCTCTACTCTTTAGATAAAGGATGCCCTTTCCGTTTTAAACCATCCCCCCTGCCCTGTATTGTCTTATATTCAGCCAGATTCCTTAGCTTACATGATCTGTTTGTTGTTGGCATTTGAGCTGAAAATCACAATCTCAAGGAAGAATATTAGCAAATAAAAGGTTTTCCCTATTTTCAGTCTCCTTAACCTCAAGATAACCAATTGTGTTCATTCTCTCCTGACCCCTACTCCCACAAGGAAATACAACTGATTCCAAGAATTTAAATGAAGGAATTAACTTACAACAGATTAGCAGTCAGATCTCCCAGAAATGTTTGTCTTTTGAAAGAAGATTGCCTAGAGCTATTAGGACAGTGCTGTTATGCTCTCCCACTGCTGTTTGTGCTATACTTTTCATAACACTTAGCACACTAGTCATTATTTGCTCAATAATATTTTCTCCACTAGACAATGAGTTCTATGAGGGTATGAATTATGTCTGATTTTCTCACTACTGCC
>JAQZBX010101556.1:0-11250 GCA_029593785.1 Cabassous unicinctus
AAAAAAAACAGAAGGAGATGAGGAATATGGGACAACTAATCAAAGAGGTCCAAACAAATATCATGAATCAACACAATGAATTGAAAGAAGAGATAAAGGATATTAACAAGACACTGAGGAAACAAACTGAAGAAATCATAGACATGCAAAAAAGATAATGGATCTGGTGGTGATAAATGGCACAATGCAAGAAATAAAAAATACACTGGAAGCATATAACAGCAGGTTTGAACAGGCAAAGGAAAGAATTAGTGACATCAAAAATACTAAATTTGAAATAAGACAGGTAGTAGAACAGATAGATATAAGATTCAGCAGGGCCTCAGGGAACTGAGTGACAAAAGAAACGCACAAACATACACATTATTGGTATACCACAGGGAGAGGAGAAGCAGAAAAGGGAAAAGGAGTGTTGGAGGAAATAATGGCTGAATAGTTCCCAACTCTTTTGAGGGGCATGGAGGTATATGTCCAGGAAGTACAAAGCACCCCAAACAGTATAAATCCTAACAGGCCTACTCTGAGACATACTTATCAAATTGTCAAACGCTCAAGACAAAGAGAGAATACAGAAAATAGGAAGAGAAAAGAGACCTGTCACATACAAGCAAAGTTCAATAAATTTAAGTGCTGATTTCTCATTTGAAACCATGAAGACAAGAAGGCAGTGGTATGACATAGTTAAGGTGCTGAAAGAAAAAAGCTATCAGCCAAGAATTCTGTATCCAGCAAAGCTGGCATTTCAAAATGAGGGAGAGCTCAAAATAGTCACAGATGAACAAAAATTAAGAGTTAGTCAAGGGGGCGGATGTGGCTCAAATGGTTGGGCGTCCGTCTGCCATATGGAGGGACCTGGGTTCGCTCCCCGGGACCTCCCGGTAAAATAAAAAAATATATATAGAAGGCGCATGGGCTGCCAGGCTGTGTGTGCCGGGGAGCCGCCAGGCTCTGGGTGCCGGTGAGCTGCGGAGCCGCCATGCAGCAAGATGATGACATAAAAGGAGAGAGACAAGACACGATGCTCCGAAAGCTCCGAAAACCAGGAGCCGAGGTGGCGCAGATGGCAGGACATCTCTCTCCTACATCGGAGGTCTCCAGGATCGAATCCTGGTGAAGACTGGAGGAGGAGGAAGAGAAGAGATGAAACAGACACAGAGAATTGCCCAGCGAGTGGACACACACACACACACAAAAACAGCAAAATGGGGAAGGGGGGTTTTAAAATGGATCAAGTAAATAAATAAATCTTTAAAAAAATAATAAAATAAAAGAGTTAGTCAACAAGAAACCTGCCCTTCAAGAAATACTAAAAAAAGTTCTGCAGGTTGGAAAGGAAAAAAACAAAACAAAACAGGAGAGTTAGGGTTGAAGAAGAGTATAAAAAGGAAGATTATTAGTAAGAATAACCAAAAAGATAAAAAGAGGAATAAAAAATATATAATATATATAAACCTAAAAAATAATGGCTATTATAAGTACTGCCTTGATGGTAATAACATTGAATGTTAATGAATTAAACTCCCCAATCAAGAGAAGCAGATTGGCAAAATGGATAACGAAATATGACCCAACTAAATGCTGACAACAAGAAACTCACCTTAGACCCAGGGATGCAAGAAGGTTGTAAGTGAATGGTTGGAAAATGATTTTACATGCAAACAATAACCAAAAAGGGGCAAGAGAAGCTATATTAATATTGGACAAAATAGTCTTTAAATGCAAAGCTATTTTAAGAGGTAAATAAGGACACTATGTATTTTAAAAAGGGGTAATCTATCAAGAAGAAAGTACAATCAAAAACATTTATGCAGCTAACCAGGGTGCCCCAAAATACATGAGGCAAATATTGGAAAAACTAAATGGAGAAATAGATGCATCTACAATTATACTGGGGGACTTTAATACACCATTATCATCATTAGACAGAACTTTACAGAGGGTCAATAAAGAAACAGAGACCTTGAATAATAAACTAGAGGATCTAACCTTAATAGACATATACAGAACATTACACTGAAATTTAGCAGGATATACATTCTTCTCGAGTGCACATGCATCAAGCTCTAGGATAGACCACACGCTAGGTCACAGAACAACTCTCAGTGAATTCAGACAGATTGAAATTATACAAGTAACTTCTTGGAACAAAATGGAATGAAGCTGAAAATCAGTAAGGGTCAGAGAACTGGAACAGACACAAATATATGGAAATTAAACAACATACTTTTGGACAATCAAGGGGGTTAAGGAGGAAGTTGCAAAAGAAATCAGTAACTACCATGAAATGAATTGAAAGGAGAACACAATGCATCAAAACCTATGGGATGCAGCAAAAGCAGTGCTTAGAAGGAAATTTATAACCATCAATGCCTGCATTAAAAAAGTAGAAAGAGCTAAACCAAAGACCTAACTGCACACCTACAGGAAGTAGAAGAGGAACAACAAACTAACCCCAAAGCAAGAAGAAAGAAGGAAATAACGAAGATTAGAGTAGAGCTAAACTAAATTGAGAATTAAAATACACTAGAAAAATTAACAAAACCAAAAGCTGGTTCTTTGAAAAGATTAATAAAATTAAGAAACCCTTGGCAGACTAAAAAAGAAAAAAAGAATATGCAAGTATATAAAATAAAAAGTGAGGAGGGGGATATTACCAGTGACCCCACAGAAACAGAGAAAATTATTAGAGAACACTTTGAAAAATTGTATGCCAACAAGATGGATAATTTAGAGGAAATGGACAAATATCTAGAAACACATAGGCAGCTTACATTGATGAAAGAAGAAATTGATGAACTCAACAGACCAATCACACATAAAGAGATAGAATTAGTCATCAAAAACCTCCCAACTAAGAATAGCCCAGGAACAGTTGGCTTCACCGGCCAATTCTACCAATCATTCCAGCAAAAACTAATACCAATCCTGCTTAAACTCTTCCAAAAATTAGAAGTGTAGGAAACACTGCCTAACTCATTTTATGATGCCAATATCACCCTAATACCAAAGCCACATAAAGATGTGACAAGAAAAGAAAACTACAGACCAATCTCTCTAACAAACCTGGAGTTAAAATCCTGAACAAAATAATTGCTAATCATATTCAACACCATATCAAATGAATTATACACCATGACGAAGTGGGTTTCACTCCTGGGACACACATATGGTTCAACACAAGAAAATCAATGCAATGCTCCACATTATCAGGTCAAAAGGAAAAAAAAAAAAAAAAACACTTGATAATTTCCATTGAAGCCAAAAAAGAATTTGACAAAATATGGCATCCTTATCTTGATAACAGCACTTCAAAAGATAGCAATAGATGGAAATGCCCTCAACATGATAAAGGGTATATATGAGAAACCCACAGCTAACATCATATTCAATGGTGAAATACTAAAAGCTTTTACTCTAAGATCTGGAACAAGACAAGGATGCCCACTGTCATCTCTCTTATTTAACATTGTGTTAAAAGTACTGGCTCAAACACTTAGGCAAGGAAATGAAATAAAAGCCACCCAAATTGGAAAGTAAGAAGTAAAAATTTCACTATTTGCAGATGACATAATCCTATACATAAAAAGCCCTGAGAAATGAACAACAAAGCTTCTAGAGCTGATAAACGAGTTCAGTAAAGTGGCAGGATATAAAATCAACACACAAAAAATCAGTAGTATTTCTGTATACCAATAATGAGCAATCTGAGGAGGAAATCAAGAAAAAAATTCCACTTACAAAATCAACTTAAGTAATCAAATATCTAGGAATAAACCTAACTAAAGCTGTGAAGGACTTTTACTCAGAAAACTATACAACATTGTTAAAGGAAACCAAAGAATACTTAAATAAATGGAAGAATATTCCATGTTCATAGATTGGGAGACTAAACATCAATAATTTGTCTGTTCTATCCAAATTGATTTACAGATTTAATGCAATTCCAATAAAAATTACAACAGCAGAGACAACCAGCAAGATGTCAGCAGAGTAAAGAGCTCTAAGAATCAGCTCCTGCTACGGGGCAGTTGGTGATCAGCCACAACTAACTAGAGCACTTATTTGGGGGCTGCAGGAGACCAGAAGTGCATCCTGCAACGTCCTTAAAAGAATGGAAGGAGGAGACTGCCCATCTGCAGAGAAGATTCGTAAGTAGAGCACTCCACGCCATGGAGGCCAGTGCGCATTCTCCACTGGAGACACTTGCCACCTCAGGAGCTGTTCCGTAGGTGGAATTGAAAGCTCCACTTCCCAAAATGGGGAAGGAAGAGACGGTTGGGCACCAACTTCAGCTACTGATTAGTAAATTCAGCAGGCTAATGTATAATCCTAAGAACAGCTGAAGTTTGAACCTGTCCAAGTAAGAAAGAGGTCTGTGGCCGCCATCTTAACTCTGTGCCTGACATAAGGGGAAGTGGGGCTGACTGAAAATCACAGTGCTGGTAGGGACTGGCTTTTTTCCATCTAGATCAAATTGCTGCTCTAGCGTAAGCCCCAGAGCGGGGAGGAAGCTGAGGGGAGCTGGGGGGAGCTCTCTCATCAGAAACCATGGAGGCAAGAAGACAGTGGTGATATATTTAAGACACTGCTAGAGAAAAACTTCCAGCCAAGAATCTTATATCCAGCAAGATTGTCTTTCAAAAATGAAGGTGAGTTTAGAATATTCACAGGTAAACAGAAATTGAGAGAGTTTGTAACCAAGAGACCTTCTCTTCAGGAAATACTAAAGGGTGTGCTGCAGCCTGAAAAGAAAAGACAAGAGAAAGAGGTCTGGAAGAGAGTCTAGAAATGAAGATTATATCAATAAAAGTAACTAAAAGGGTCAAAAGAGTGATGAAAATAAAATATGACAGATAAAACCCAAATATTCAGGAATAAACTTTACCAATGATGTAAAGCACTCGTACTCAGAAATCTACAACTCATTGTTAAAAGAAATCAAAAAAGACCAAAATAATTGGAAGAACATTCCATGCTCATGAATTGTAAGACTAAACATCATTAAGATGTCAATTCTACTCAAATTGATATACAGATTCAATGCAATGCTGATAAAAACTCCACCAGAATTTTTTAAATAAATGGAAAACATGATTGTCACATTTATTTGGAAGGGTAAGGGGTTCTGAATAGCCAGAAATATCTTTAAAAGGAAAAGCGAAGTTGGAGGACTCTCATCTCCGGACTTTAAGTTGCATTACCTAGTTACAGTGGTAAAAACAGCATGGTACTGGCATAAAGACAGACATATAGACCAATGGAACCTAACTGATGGTTAAAAAACAGACCCTCACATCTATGGTCAAGTGATTTTTTACTAGCCTGTCAAACCCACCCAGCTCATGCAGAACAGTCCATTCAACAAATGGTGCTGAGAAAATTTGATATCCATAGCAAAAGAAGGAACGAAGACCCCTATACAAAAATTAACTCAAAATGAATCAAAAAACTAAATATAAAAGCAAGAACCATAAAGCTTCTAGGAAAAAATGTAGGAAAATATCTTCAAGACCTGGTGGTAGGTGGTAGATACTTAAAGGAGATAAGAGGAGGACTGAGATGGACTGCTGATATTTAATGTATGTAGAACTTATAATTAGCTTTACTATAAAAGTGTGGAAATGTGCAGAGTTGATGGTAACACATTATAGTGAGTAACAGCTGGTTTATAAATCGGGATGTGGCTGAAAATGTTAGTCTAGGGATGTAAATGCCAGTTGACAGAAAGCTAGAGAATAATCTAGGGACTGAATTGCACAGTAAACCCAGAGGTGGATGAGAATAGTAGTTGATGGTATAGATGCAAGAGTGTCGTTTGTGAGCTAGAGCAGGTGTACATCAGTATTGCAGGGTGGTGGGAATGTGGAAAAGTATGGGAAAATACAACTGGAGTGACCTATGGAGTGTGGTTAACAGTAATAATGTAATATTCTTGCATCTATGCCAAAGATGTACTGTGTTGATAATGAGGGAGTATGGAAAATGTGTGCCAAATGTATGCTGTGGAACTGGTAATAATTGGATGATATTATCTCATAATCTGTAACAAATGTTCCACCACAGTGTGGTGTGTTGATAGAGGGGGTGTTATTTGGGAATTCTGCACATGTGCATGATTGTTTTGTAAATTTACAACTTCTGTCATAAAAATATATTTTAAAAATAATAATAGGATGAGTTGGGGGAAAAATACACCAAATGTAAGATAAGGACTATAATTAGTAGTAAGATTTTGACAATACTCTTTCATAATTTGAACAAACGTCTTATGACAATGCAAGGTGTTAGTGGAGGGTTGATGTATGGGACCCCTGTATGATGTTATGAATGTTTGCTTTGTAAGTTCACACCTTTTACTATACATTTATTGTTTATGTATGTTCATGTATAAATGATATAAATAATAATAATAGGGTGGGTTGGGGGAAAATACTTTGGTTAGTAGCAATATTTTGAGGATGCTCTTTAATCATTAATTAAAAATGTTTCACAACAATGCAAGGTATTGGTGGTAGGGTATGATGTGAGAGCCCTGTATGATGTTATATATATTTGTTTTGTATTACTATACACTTATTGTACATGTTCATGTATGAGTGATATATTTCAATAAATTTTTAAAAAATTACAACAGCATCTTTTACTGAATTGAAAAAGCTAATTATGAAATTTATTGGGAACAGCAAGGGGTCTTGAATAGTCAAATTTTATTGAAAAAGAAAAATGGAATTGGAAGAATCATGCTAACTGACTTGAAAGCATACTACAAAGTGGTCAAAGCGCCCTTGTATTGGCACAAGGATAGACATACTGACCAATGGAACACAACTGAGAGTTCTGCTATAGATCCTTAAATGTATGGCCAACTGATATTTGACAAGGACACCAAGCTCACTCAACTGGGACAGAATGGCCTCTTCAACAAATGGTGCTTGGAGAACTGGATATACATATCCAAAAGAATGAGATAAGCTCACCATCTCCTACCCTATACAAAAATTAACTCAAGATGTATTAAAGACCTAAATATAAGAGTTAAGACCATAAAGTTCCTAGAAGATAATGTAAGGAAGTATCTATGAGATCTTGTAGTAGGAAATGGTCTCATAAACTTAACACCCAAAGCTTGAGCAATGAAAGATAAAATAGATAAATGGGACCTCCTCAAAATTAAAAACTTTTGCACTTCAGAAGAGTTTGTCAAGAAAGTGTAATGGTAGCCTACTCAATGGGAGAAAATATTTCAGAACCATCTGTCTGATAAGGGCTTAATATCTTGTGTATATAAAGAAATCCTACAACTCAAAAATAAAAAGAAAACCCATTTAAAAAATGGGCTAGAGATGTGAATAGACATTTCTCCAAAGAATAAATTCAAATGGATAAAAAGCACTTGGAAAGATACTCAACATCACTAGCTATTAGGAAATGCAAATCAAAACTACAAGGCATCATCTTACACCTATTAGACTGGTGGTTGTTAAAAAAAAGAAACAGAGGATTACAAGTGTTGGAGAGGATGTGGAGGAAAGGGAAAAATCATCCCCTGCTGGTGGGAATGTAGAATGATGCAGTCATTGTACAGGACATTTTTGCGGTTCCTCAGTAATCTAACTATAGAACTGCTATAAGATCCAGCAATCCCACTGGATATACCCAGAAGAATTGAATGCAGGGACATGAACAAATATATGCACACCAATGTTCATAGCAGCATTATTCACTATTGCCAAAAGTTGGAAGCAACCCACTGTCCATCAACAGATAAATGGATAAGCAAACTGTATATACATACAATGGAAGATTACTCAGCTGTAAGAAGCAATGCAGTATTAACACAATGGTCAACATGGATGAATCTTGAAGACCTTATGTTGAGTGAAGTAAGCCAGTCACTGAATGACAAATATTACATGACCTCATTGATATGACTTAAGAAAATTGAACAGACTCACAAAGATAGAGTCTGGAAGATAGGCAATCAGGAGGGAGATAGGGAGTAGGAGGTGGTGAGTCAATGCTCAATATGGGCAAAATCTATGATAAGGTGGAAGGTGATGGCTGGGTAGTGGATGGAGGTGGTAGTGGTGTAGTGATGTTATTGGGTTTAAGGGTGCAGGAATGTAAGGGGAAGTAGGGTGGGCGCTTGGGTTGGACTATCCACAGAACTGGCACAAGGTTTGGAGGAATGAACAGATGAATGCAGGGGATTTTCAGGTTTGTGGTTAAAACTACAATGGTGGGAATGTTCTTTTGGCACATTTTGGCACATTTTGGGAGGATTACTGGTGTAGGGTGTTGTGGGTGGAGGGATATACAGGATAGGATGCACCTGGGGCATGCCTCTATGAAATATGAAAGTGTTCATCTTGTCATAGTGTGTTGTCTCAGTGGGTGCAGAACCACACGATAAACAAGAAAATATTAAAATATCATCTTGGGGAGTCCTGCTATGTCCTCAGTTAGAGAGGCAGGAATCTCTTGAGAACACAGGCAATGCCTAATAAAATAAAACAGACAAATATGTCAAGCCCTCAATATTATTTCATGTAACTATGAACCTTTTTCTTCAAAAACTGAAACTTAGTGGTTTCCATAAGTTCTGAGGGGAGGGGAAGGAAGAATAGAATAGGTGGAACATAGGGCATTTTCAGGGCATTGGAATTATTCTGCATGATCTTGCAATGATAGATACAGGCCATTTTAAATTTTGTCAAAACCTATAAAAGTGTACCGGCAAAATGTAAGCCATAATGTAAACCACTGACCATGGTTAGTTAAATTGCTTCACTATTTGTTCATCAATTTTAACAAACGTACTATACACATGTAAAATGTTATTAATAGAGGAGAAAAGGAGAGTGGGAGGGGTTTGGGTATATGGGAATCCACTATATTTTCAATGTGACTTTTCTGTAACCTAAAGTTTCTTTGAAGATAAAGTGCAGAAATAAGACACTTGCGGGAACATAAGGAAGAAATTTTCATGGCACATAAAAGATAACATCTTACACTGATGAAAGACACAACAAAAAAATTATTTAATTTTTGTATTTTTATATTTTATTTGGTATTTATTATCATTATTATTTTATTTTCTTATTTTTATTTGTTTACTTTTTTGGCTTTGTTTTTGGGGAGGTTTTGGATTGTAGAAGGTCCACAACTGTGTCAGGGGAGGATCACTGTTGTGAGGTGTCAATGATGTGGTGATGTTTGGGAGGAGTACTCTATGGCATATGAATATATTCAAGTGGTCATGGAGTGTTGTCTTGGTGGGTGGAAACCCACACAATAACCAAAAGAATATTGAATTCCCATCCTGGGAAGTCTTCCTATATTCTCTAATAGAGCAGCAAGAATCCCCCAAGTATATGGGCAGTGCATAGCAAAGGAAGACAGACTCTTATACCAGGTCCTTGATATTGATGGTTATACTCACGAAATTTTTCTAATGAAATTGAAACTTAGCCTAATATTATATATTGCCTAAGAGTTGCCTCCTGAAAGCCTCCTTGTTGCTCAAACTTGTGCTATCTCTAAGCCAAACTCGGCATATAAATGCACTACCTTCCCCTTGGCGTGGGACATGACTCCTGGGGATGTCTCCCTGGCCCTAGGGGATTATTACCAAGCATTGACTAGTAATGAATCTAGAAAAAGACCTTGACCAAAATAGGAAATATTAAATACAATTGAGTTTTTATGGCTAAGAGATTTCAAAGTGAGTCAGGAGGTTATTCCAGAGTTTATACTTATCCATGTCTCAGCAGGATCTCATTAACTGCCGTAAACAGTGCCTTAAAAGCAGGGCTCCTGAGGGCTTTAAGTTTTCTCTTTGACACTTTATTCCTCTTATCTATTTCCTTGCTGTTGTCTATGTTCCCTTGAAAGAAAAAGATTAGGGCCAGAGAAAGGGAAAGAGGTAAGAAAAGAAAAAGGATAATAATAGTAAAAGTTAGAAGAGGAACCATATAAGACCTAGGAAAATGAATATTTAACTCATGTAAGCAATGTAGAGTAATAGGAATAAAAAAGTGGAGGACCAACAATGAAACCAAATAAAGAAAAATATGTAGAATGAATTAAAAGGTCAGAATGATGAGAAGAGAGGGAAAGAGAAAAGAAAAGACAAAAAGAAAAAAGTTAACAAAAGAAAGAAAACATAATAGGCAAGATAGAAATAAAAACCAGAAAAATTGAGGACTAAACAAAGAGAGGTGGAATGTAAGAACAACAGAAAGCAGAATATAGAAAGATGAAGGAAGGAAAAGAGATAGCATTGATAGACAGAATCAGTATACACAGAAAAGGGGAACCAAAGAAGAGGAAACACAGCAAACAAGAAACAAGCCAGCAGCACCTTAAGCAATTTATCTCTTTGTCCAGCTCTCTCCTGATCGATGCCCTGAAGCCTCCTGCTCTGTGGGTTCCAAAACAGCTCACTCAGGCAGGATCTTGTACCCATTCAGCCATTTTTTGCAGAAGAGATGGTGAGTGCCCACTTAAACCAATGCCATCTTGCCTTCTGTCTCCTGAGGGCCTTAGAAACATCTAGCTAGGCAGGGCAGACTATCTCAAGAATTCAGCACTGTCAGTGGATCTTACTTTGGAATATATGCTCCCAATTTAACAGAGTTAGACTCATTTATAATTTCCCTACACATGTCTCTTCTACCCCTTTTATTTTAACCTATAATTAGCAATTTTTTTTGTTAAATATATGTTCCAGAGACTTAAATCTTTGGTCTGTTCATCTGCCATTTGAACTCTGAATCTCAGCAGAGTTGCAACACCTACTCATCAGTTCATTGGACTCACCCACGACAACTAACAAAAGGATGATGCTGGACAATACCCATCACAGATGGTGGAGAGTGTCTGCAACTGCAAGCAATAAAGTTCCATTCATCTGCCCATGGGATCTAAGCCCCCTTTCAATCAGCATCCCAAATTCCTCAAGATTGAGGAATGAACAAACATAAGGAGGGAAAGCAACTATGGACTATTATTATATTATATTATTATAGACTTATTATTACTCTAGCAATGGAAGAACTTGTATCACTGATATAAAGGTAGTGACCACCACATGTTCTGAGGAGAGAAAGAGGGAAGAATAGGTGTAACATGGGGCATTTTGGGGACATTGGTATTTTCCTGCATGACAGTGCAATGATGGATACATGCCATTATACATTTTGTCAAAACCTATAAAATCGTGCAGGGCAAAGTGTAAAGTATAATGTA
>JAQZBX010101557.1:0-11241 GCA_029593785.1 Cabassous unicinctus
TTTTTTTTTTTTTAAGATTTATTTTATTTATTTATTTCTCCCCATCCCCTCGTTGTTTGCATTTGCTGTGTCTGTTTGTCCTCTTTTTAGGAGGCACTGGGAACTGAACCCGGGACCTCCCATGTGGGAGGGAGGTGCCTAATCTCCTGAACGGTCTCTGCTCCCTGCTTTGTTGCGCCAGCCTGTTGGCTCAGCTAGCGGTCTTGCTTGTCTTCTTTAGGGGCACCAGGAACCCAGCCCAGCACCTCCCATGTGGTAGGTAGGCGCTCAATCGCTTAAACCACATCCGCTTTCCACCTTTTATTTCTATAAGCCTTTTTTTTTCCTTATCAGAAAATTGTTGGCCTTTGCAATTAATGAACTTCTTCCACATTTAGTTAGTATAAAAGTGATCATTTAAAGGCTTAAATGCTAATATTCCAAGTATGTTTGGAGTGAAAACTGAGAATGCATGGTCACATAGATTTGTGTCATCAATTTCCTCTTTCATTGACTTTCAGCAAATCATGTGTACTTGGATTTCCTACTGGTGGGAAGTCTAGGACAATTTCTTCTCTGATTAGACTCTTTGCTCTTCCATGTAACAAAGTATAAAATCTCTTGGGTGATCTATGTTTAGCGGTATTTGCTTCTCTGTTAAATGTTTGTTTGGTAGGTTAAGCTATTAGACTCCAGTAATGAAGAGCCTGTTGGTAGATGTTTCAAACCTTTATCTTACCATCTCCTTTTCTTGAATATTCTCAGACTTTTCTCTCTTCCTCACTTTACACATTTAAGTCGTTTCTGAGTTCTTTTGATTGTACTTCTACAATGTCTGACATGTACAACTTATTCTTTTCCTTTTTTTCACAATGACCTCATTGGTTCTTGGCTGGGCTCTCTTTCCAGGCTTTCATCTTCCAGTTTACTCTTCACACTGCTGCCTCTGTTACTTTCTTAAAATACAAGTATGATCTGGTCACTTCTCCCTCAAAAGCCTTCAATGGCTTCCCAGTGCCTATAGAATAAAAGACAAACTCCTTGGCATAATGTTCAAGGACTTTCGCCCACTTTCTTCTACTTACCTTTCCACTGTCTTCCTTCACTCTTACTACCCCAATGTCAAATTCCTATTACAACATCAACAGATAATGATGAGAGCGTTTGTTTGATTTGAGTGCTAAAGCTATGTGCCCACAATCAGTTATAAGTTATTTAGGGCAAGAATTTTCTTTTATTTATTTTGACCTTACTAGGTATTGTACAATCAAATGTTGACAATATATCAGCAAGAGACTCGTGAACGTAATTCACTGTGATTATTGCTATATAGGGAGTTTGAACAAAATGCAATGGGAACCCAGAAGAGGGAACAATTAATATTGCTTGGAAGGGTTCAGGATGAATTCATGGAGGAAGTAATATCTGAGCTGGACTTTGAAGGATAAATAGGAATTTTGTAGGTGGAAAAATTGAATGAATAAATGAATTAATATTCTTTTTGTTCTAAGTCTCATATTTTACAATTAGATTCTAACACTCACAGGCAGATTTGTATGTCTCTTCCCATGTTTGGGGCAGTCCACATTTCCTTATTCAGCTGAAACAAATGCTTCACAGGTGGAATACATTATTTCTAAAGTTGGTCAAGTTTATCCAATAACTTCACCTGAGCCCTTCAAGTCTACAGCTTAGTTGTGGTTGACCAATTCAACTATTTTATCATTACATCCTTAACCTAGGTATTTAACCATAATCCTCAGCAAATCTGAAAAAAAAAAAAAAAAAAGGACAGTGTTTCTTTGACCATCTGCTGACAAAGTCCATCAGAGACCAGGTATTTCTTAAAGTATCTGCATCAACACATAATGGCCGTGATGCATCACAATGTAAACATTTGTAAGACAGGACTTTGCCCTGCAACTGTCTAGCTTCTTTAACTCCCCTGTAGGAAACTGAGGTTGGAGTGAAGAGATATCAGCTGTGGGGAAGAGTGGGTGGAGAAAAGTGATATGTGTTAGATTGCATTCTTTCCTCTTCCCCTCAGCTCACCAAGAAATCAAAAGGATAATTTATTTCTAGATACATGTACAGACCTCTAATATAGCACCTGTCACAATGCATGTGTTTGTTTACAGGTCATCTCCCTCATCAGGCTGAGCGTTTACTTTTGTATTAATCTTTGAAAAATATTTGTATTTCCTGCACCTTCCATAGCACCTGGTGCCTATTTGTGGAATGAGGAAAGAATGCGTTAGCTTTATTTAAAGGAATGATTTTTAAAAAATCTTTTCTGGGTTATGAGTCTTTCTTTCAGGCTAAGGACTCATATCCCAAGGAAAGATATGCATATAGGCACAAGTTTACAAAATGTGTATGCAAGTTCAGGGCTAGCACAGATGTCTTTGAAACAAACTCATGGATCTCAGGTTAAAAGCCCCTGGATTAGAAACAGTAATAGGAAATTGTAAAACTCTTACCAATAGCTACTTTTGGTCAAACTAACACCACAGTTGAAGTGGGCTACCAGACTCACTAAATACTATGATTAGATCTGAAAAGAGCATCTTAGCAAATTTATGTGTTGGTATCAGGGCCAATGTGAAAAAGGACTGGCTGGTAGTTTGCATTAAGTCTAACGTGCCTAGTGTTAGGATGACCTAGAGACATTATCTTCCTTTATTGGTTTAATGGGTCCAGGATGTTCTGTTTTACTATTTAAGTTTCTTATCCTTAAACCACCCTTTGAATTCCTCCAGCATTTACCTCTTTTCTCACTGTTCACTACATCCCCCAGATACAAGCTTATTGCACTGTATTCCAGGACTTGCAATCATGCAAGATCTTGAGATACGTAACTGTTGTCTACAAGACTTCAGATGAAATCTCTGACTCAGACTAATTCATAAAGTGCAGAAGCACTTCATCAAAGTGAATTGATTTAGGCACTTTGAAAACTGAATGGAGTGAAATGGTCTAAACTCCATGGCCAATAGAATAGATGTTAATTTCTCCTTCAGAAACATTTGCTAGAACATGTTCTAAGGATGAAAATTGACACATGAACATAATCAAATAAGAATTTGGTTACGATTTCAGCACAAATGTAGTCACTGCAATTTCCCACCACTATCAATTCTCCAGTTTTATTAAGGAAGGTTCCCAAGGTGGGGCAAAAATAATTTGTGATCTAAACTTTTCTTTGGTCTATTATTTGAATCACTCTGGAAATTTTCCTTTCAAATTTTGTGTTTGTTTAGCAGGTTCTTTACAATATACATGTGACTAAAATTATTTTAACAGCTTTATTTGTATTATAATGACAGAAATTCTGTAGATCTTATGACAACAAATTCCTCTGTTTTGTATGAGTTTATTTAATTCCTTTTCAGTGGTTGATATTTGAACCTCTTTCATTTAGAGTCGATCTAGCCACACAATTCACAAAGTGCCTAAACAGGTCCAGGAGGGGTTAAAGAACACACCACCAATATAAAACCTGCCACTCTATTGCGTAATTTATACAATCTTACAGTTGAATCTGGGTTCTTGTGAAATTTTAATCAAGTGACTAGGGAATGTGATACATGATTGAAAAGTAATATATAGGATTCTACAAGCTACTAAATCTGCTGTATGTTTTGTTCCATGGTAATATTGCAATCTTCAATGAGAGGAAATTTCCAAATTTTATATGCTTGAAGTTTTACCTTTTAATGTGCACGAAAGAGTGCTTCTTACGAAGGTGTATGTGAGAGTGGGGGTGGTTTTTAAAATATAAAATTAGATTATTTCAAATACCACATAAAAGGGGAAGCAACTAAAACATAAATTACTACAGTGGGAAATATGATTGGAAGTAGAGGTAGCATGTAATTTACTAAAGGCACCATGACCAGTTATATTGGGTAACCTTGAAAATCATGCAGACCATACAATATTTTATTATCAGAACAGAATAAACACTGTTTACAAATTTATTTGTGTCTTTAGTCACTGAAATTTGAAGGACAAAATGAAAATCTAGGTCTTTATGCCATTGCAAAGCATGGCCATGAAAACTGTCTAAGCAGCTTAAAAAAAATGTATATTTTTAAAAGGGTGGGGGGGGTGGACAAGTGAATTTTTAAATATCTGTTCAGACATAACCACTACTTAATGTAGGGCCTGAGAGAAGCGGGTGTGGCTCAATCGATAGAGCTCCCGTTTACCATATGAGAGGCCCTGGGTTCGCTTCCCGGGGGCCTCCTTGTGAGGGCAGGCCGGCTGGCGCAGGGCGGTGGGCTGATGCAGCAAGACCTCACAGCAGGGGGAAGATAAGCAGACACAGAAAAAACATACAGCAAAATGGACACAGCAAACACAAGCAGCAAGGGGGGGATAAATAAATAAATAAATCTTAAAAAAAAAAAAATAATAATAATAATAATAATGTAGGGCTTGATGAAGTGCAGGGCCAGCCCAAAGAATCCCAGTCTAGGGAAATTCATAGTTTAGGTCAAGTCACATTCTGGAGGCGTTCTCTTCACTTTCCTCTTACCTAACTAGGGGAAATATGATTAAGATAAAAAAACAAAACACTCTCATTGCAAAAAAAAGTCACAAAAGGGCAAAGGAGTGTTGAAGGAAAGGGGAAGAGGCCTTGCCAATTCTTGACTTGTTAATTAGGGTCAGAACAGTACTGGGGATTTCCTGTACCCTATATTTGTCGAATGATTACATAGGTCTGAGGAAAAGGGATATGATTACAGTGATTCATACAACTTTTTAGTATTGGGCTCTGCCTGGTCCACTGCAATATCTTTCTCTCACATGATGCATTGACTTATGGACAACCAACAGACATTGACTCTGATTCTAACTATACAATTTTGATAGGCCTTGGCCTGTTGGGCAATGTGGGTTTTAAATCTTCCTCTCTCAAATGAGTGGGACTGTTACCAGTTATAAAGGGACTTCCCTTGGGGCTTGTTACAACAGCACACAGTAGCAACAGAGATTTGAGGGTAGTTTCCTGTTCTGCTTTGCCATCTTGGGGTGGCTCTCAAAAGCTTTCTTACCCCGCTCAGGAAGAAAATATTCACAGGGCTGATTAATTACTACACTGAATTCAGCAAAGATAATTGGGCAACATGAATCAGATATTCAGATTTGGAAAGACAGGTAGGCTCTGATGACACAAGTTGAAATTCTAGGTCTGCAGGTAAAGCTTTGCAAAAGGCCCCATCCCACAGACACCCTTCCTCTGCTGAGAGCTTCTCATCCCATCCCCAGCACTCCAAGTCCAGATGAGGAATTCATGGAAGAGAAGACTATAAGTTTTATATAAAATTTATATATATATATAAAAATTTATTTATTTAAAGAATACAACAGGCTGGCACTTATGATTTGTAACTATCTTTGTAGATAAAATAAAACCAAAAAAACCAAAATCAACCCAAATAGCTTAAAACCTTGCCCAAGTGGCTGCTGGCATCAATATTCCATGCAAGATTAAAATTATTTCCCAAGTTACACACCCTGCACTCCAACTGATATTTTAATAACTTGCTTAAAAATTTCTCAGACAGCTATTAGATTCAGGAAACTGTCTGCAGTGTAGGTGAAAATTTTAAGTTTCTGCTACAGAAACTTTTGGCCCCATGAACAGAAAAGCAAAAACGCAAATGTGTTTTTCTTCCATCCTTGCCTAGTCCAAAAGTTAAAAAAAAGAAAAAGAAAAAGAAAACTGTTTTGAGGAGCGGTGTTTACAGTTGCCTTTTCCTTTTTATTTCCTGTGAAACAGCCAGGTAGACTCATATCCAATTCGTAAATTGTCTTGTAAGCCCCCACTCCGAAAAACCCAGGTCGCCCAACCCGAGAGATCGTTTTGTATTTTCAGCCTCCAAAGGCGGGGGTGCGGTCGGATGAGGGATGCTACTTTAATCAAAAAAAACAACAACAAATAACTCGTGGTTTTTAGGATATGGCCTACCATTTCCTAATTAAGAAACGAGTTTGACAGCCCTGTGGCCAGATCAACTTATAGTACTATGAAATCTCAAAAGGTTGGCAGTTCAAGCAATGAGAAACTCCGTTCTTCTGCGAGACCCCAAGCCAGAACGGCTCGGCCGCCGCCCATCCCTGGGGTCCTCTCCGCGCCGACACCTCGCTCCCCCATGTCGGTCTCTTGCGCTCAGATCTGAGCCGGGTCGGCCGCCCCAAGCTCGCCGCCACCAGGTCGGTGCGAATACCTTTTCCCTCCCCGGGGCCCCAGCGCGCGGACGCCTCCCAGCCTCCCTCCCTGTCAGCAGGCCCTTTCCCGGCTGGGGAACAGCAGCCCCGGCCGCAGCGGCAGGAAGCGCAGCCCTTGTTGATGCTGTTCCATGGCGCGCCTCCCCGCCCTCCGGCAGCCGCCCGGCTCTTCCCCGGTCTTCGGCGCCCCCCTCCGTGCGCCTGCGCAGTGCCGCGCGGGGGGCGGGGCTCAGATTCCTGTCAGCCGCGGCGGCGGTGGCGGCGACCGTCAGTTTTCGCTGAGGAGAACACGAAACGGACCCGTTGGCTCTCCCCCGCTCTCTTTCCCCGCCCTGAACCCCTCTCCTGGCTCGCCGGGAATTAATCCCCGTGGAGTTTCTCCACACCGCCGTCTTGTCCTCGGTCCTCGGCCCGGTGGAAGTCCCTGCCCTCGCAGAGGAGGCAGCAGCAGCCGCCCTCGCCTCGCCGCCCCCGGTTCGGTGCCCGCGGTCCCCGAGAGGAGGTGCCGCCGCCACCGCCGCTCCCCCCCTCCCGTAGCCCTCGGGCCGGGCTGGGTCGAGCTGCGATGCCCTCGGACTTCATCTCATTGCTCAGCGCGGACCTAGACCTGGAATCGCCCAAGTCCCTGTACTCGCGAGGTGAGTCAGGCTGGGGGCTGGGACGTGGGGGCGGGGAGCCCGGGCCCGGGGAGAGCGAGAGGGGTCCCCGTCGGGGGCGGGGGGCGGCCATGGCCGGCTGGGATGGCCCCTCTTGGGGGCGGAGGTGGCCGATGGGGTCGGGGTGATGGTGGAGGGGCCGGGGGAGGAGTGGCGGCCCCTCCCACGCGGAGCCGCCGTCCGCGCGGGGCCCAAATTCCGTCGGCCCTCGGGTCTCTGCGGCACCAGTAGCTGGAGTGTCTGTCGGCCTGTCTGGCCCCGCCACACTCCTGGAATGGCCGGCCCGGGCCTCCCCGGCTCGGGGATCACCGCTCTGGGGCCGCGGCGATCTGTGCGCGGCTGCTCTCACCAGGACCCTCCTCTCTAGCAAAGTTGCTGGAAAACGGGCGGCGTGGCCTGAAGCCGGTTCTGGGGGCAGGATGACCATTTTCCAGCCCCTGCAGGTTGTTTGTGCGCCGTGGTTCTACCCTTCTTTCCCTCAGGCCTAGTCCACTCCCTCCCCTGTTTGGGACGGCCCCCCCTCGACCAGACGTTCTTCCTCTCTTCGTTATCTTGTCGCTGGAAAGGGCCCGAATTTTCTTTTTTATCTTCCCTCCTCTTTGGCATTCTAATTACTTCTTTCCCTCTTTGACAAAGATCGGGGTGCTGTCTCCGGATTAGTTTTAGTCCACTTCCCTCCCAGGGATACCTGCTCGGGCCCAGACGCTGTCCTTTGAGAATGTTCTTTTCTTGGATGTTCGCGGGCTCGCGGCTGGGAGGGGGCATTGGATAGAGATTCCCATTTTAAAACAATTTCGGCTTACTTAGGCTTGCAGAGAATTCCCAGTATCTAAAATATTAACACTTGAGCTGATCTCTACTGAGGTTAAATTCCTATACTGGACACTGGAAAAATGTGTCGGAAAAGGTTCCCTGTGCAAGGGGCATCAAACCAAATGACTCCCACTGCACTCCTTATCACTTTTTATACCACTGGGAAGGAGCAAAAGACGCACCTGGTTGTTAAATTCATTTCACCAGTGTTAGAAATATGTCGCACTGTGAACCCCCTTCCTGAGAAATTCAGCGTTTCTTCAGCTTTTGCTTTGATGTATGATTTCCACCCTATCCCTCCTCCCCCAAAAGAGGGACTTTAGCTTCACATTAGTGTATTTAAATTGTTTAAGTACATCAGAGTCAGATGGTTTACTCTGGAAGAGAGTGGACTTTATAAAGTGAACTGACCATTAAGTTGGTACACAGAGTCCTGCTTAGTAACTGTAGCCATTGTCTGTTGCTCTGATGACTTTACTTAGCAGTTACCATCCTGTAGGATGCGTTTTCGGCATTACCAGAAGTAGTTTGAAAATGTAGTTTTGAGTGTCAGAAAGAAGGGATGATAGCAAGAGTTGATTCTCAGAGGAAAGCTAATGTGGTACATTTTCGCACTAAAAATGGCAAGACATTAACACCTTTTGGATAGTAATCACCAGATAATTTTTCATGAAACAAACGCTTTATGAAAATCTAAGTTTAGCATCAAGACCAGTGTATAGGAAATTTAACCTTCCTTTTGCAGAGAATATATTCATAAATATGGGCTTTATCTCTTAAAAATACATGCCAGTTATATAAGAGATGTTATCCTTGGCATTTTTTTAAAAATCATTCAGCATAAAAAAATGCTTAATGCTTTTTGTGTTTTTCAGATTCTCTGAAGTTACACCCATCACAGAATTTTCATAGAGCTGGACTATTGGAAGGTCAGCAATGTGCCATTTTAAAGCATATTGTGTTAGTATGCGAAGGCTTTCTCTGAAATGGAATTTAAATGAGAAAGTGTGAAACTTTGCAAACTCACACAATGTAGTTTTCTCCTAAAGAGCCTGATCCTTCTTTTAGAGCAGCTGACTGTTTCATTGGATTTTATTGCTGGGTTTGATTTGCTTGTTGGCTGTTGAATCTGCTTTGAGAAGCCTTGGTGGTGGTGGGGGGACCCACAAAAATCCTTTAAAATTATGTGTTGGGTGTTCTACTTTATTAATTCACCATCTTCATTTTAGCTTTTTGCATACAAACCAAATGTGAAAAGGCTCAGACATTAAGATCATGAATATAACTAAAACAATGACACCAAACACATGTTTATTTTGAAAATTCAGAATTTAGAACTTTTATATGCATTGCACTTCAAAGTGTTACAGTAATTATTTATTACAAAAGCATCGATGTCATTACTATTACATTTTTAAGGATAAGGAAAACCAAGTTATAGGGATGATGATTGAGTTAATGGTCAAGCTATGCTCAGAATAAAGCGTTTTAGCAAGTTCTGGAGACATTAATCGATTCTATAGAATAATTTAAACAGCGAACAATTACTTTATTTTGCATTGTTTTTATCATTTTAAAACATAAAATATTTTATGTTGTTTTTATAGTTTTTGAACTGAATTCACATATATTAACTTTGAATCTTACTGTCCTGAACAGCAAGGGTGTTAATTTCTCCATTATGCAGAGAAGTAAACTGAGGCTGAAATGAAGAGACTTCAAAAAAGTCACACAGTAGTAGAAATCATGCCTTTTGTGTTTATTGCTTTCTGCACAAAGCCAAACTGCCGCTATAAAATATGTGTAGCTAGTAACTTAAACATTGTGTGGCCCATTTTTAAAAGGCCCAAATGTTTTAAGTCGACTTGAATTTAGGCATTTGCCTCCTTAGAGGCAGTCCTGGTTTAGTGGGGGGCAAAGTGGGTTTTGTAATTGGACTTGAGTTTGAATACAGTTTAGCTACTTAGCTGTGTGACCTTAGGCAACTGATTTTTACCTCTCTAAGCTTTAATATCCTTTCTGTAAAAATGTAGGTAATCTCTTAAATTTAGTGAGCTAATGTGTATGAGAGTGGCTAGTATAGCATCTGACTTAATAAATGCTAGTTTTTTCTTTTGGTATCATTTAAATTGTTTTAAAACTAATTTAGAGCATATAAAAGATTCTTAAATATTGATTCTATTTATACTTAATGAAGCTGATATATATATTAGTTTGAAAATATTTTTAAAATTACAATTTGAAGTGAGGAATTTTTAGAAGTGTTTCTTATTGAAGCAGATTTCTGAGTTTTATTCATATTGTTCAGTTGGTAATCGTGTTGGAGAGTCATATTTGTACAATCCCATCCATTTCCTGGGCAACAAACCAGAGAGTGTCATAATCTTAGAGATTATCAAGCAGGAGGAAAATATGAAAAAAAAAAAAGTGTTAATTATGTAAGCAAATATTTTTTATGGAACTGCAGAGACTCTTTAATATATTTACATTTGTGCCTAAATATTTTTGTAATTTTTCATTTTTTGAGAGGATACTCAATTATTTTAAATTATATATAAAATGTAAAATGTATGATTATCAAGTATGTCATGTCCTTTTGATTTTTGATACAGAAACTTGTTTGCTTATATAATGAAGTATTTAATCTATGCTAACTGATTTCTAATTTTTAACCTTTTGTTATAGACATTTAAATAATACACAAAAGCAGAGAGAATAGACTAATGAACTCCCACAAACCTATCACCAAGCTTTAACAATTGTCAATATAGATTTAATCTTGTTTCTTTTATCCTCTCCTCTACCCGAAACTGTGTTATTTTAGAACAAATGCCAGACATTATATCATTTCAGACATAAATACTTCTGTATTATACTGATTTATTTCTTATATTAATTTTTAAAATACTCTTTTTTATTGTAGGAAATACATATTCTAGTTTATTTCAGGAAAGTTACTTGTATCTCCTCTTTCCAAGATTATAGTACAGCAGGACACTACTACTTCTAAAGTATAGTTCAGTTAGTTTATAATCTGTTAAGATTGCAGGCCATGAAGTCAGCTTGGGTTCTAATCCTTGTTCCAACATTTGCTTGTGTATGGCCATAGCCTAATCATTTAATCTTTTTGAGCTTCAACTTCCTCATCCTTAAATGGGGACAGTAATAGTATCTTCATCATGGGTGGTTTTGAATATTATTTGAGGCAAATTCATGTAAAACCTTTAACCTAGCACATGATAAACGCTCAGTAAAAAATTTAAATAACAAACATCTATATAGTGCTTTCTATGTTCCAGGAACTTTAGAAGTATGAACTTACTGCATTCTCATAACAACCCGTTGAGATATTTACTATCATTATCCTATTTTACAGTTGAGGAAACTAAGACATAGGGAGGTTCAGTAACTTACCCAGAGTCACACAGCTAGTAATTTGTAGAGCCAAGATTCCAACTCAACTAGTCTTACTTTGGAGTCTGTGCTCTTAACCACTATGCTATATGGCCTGTTTATATAATATGAAATATTGTCTAGTAATATTTATGTATGCATG
>JAQZBX010101558.1:0-11247 GCA_029593785.1 Cabassous unicinctus
TTGAGGCACTACCACACTGCTCTCTGCTCTCCATGTGGACAAGTGTAAACAATGCATGTGTTTGCATTCATTCATTCATTCATTCGGCAAACATTTATTTAGCACCTACTAGATGTCATGCACTGCACTGGCAATACCACAGGGTCTAGACTAGAAGCGAGACCTTTGCTTTGGCAAAGGTCACCTGTCTTCCAGCAGCACACAGTAGAGAAGACTAATATCTGAAACGATGATGGAGCTTTTTAAATGCCTCCTCTGGTTTCTAAAGCACATCAGACCTCTGTTTTGGCACTTTGCTTTGTGTTGTAGGTGCACCGGTACAGCGCGTATCCTCTACCAGACTGTAAGCTCCCTGAAGACACGGGCCTTGTTTGGGTCATCACGGCCTTTCAAGCCCTTATTACCCAATAAATGTCAACTGAATGCAACCGAAATGTATTCAGGAAGAACACAAAAACTTCTATTCTTTCAAGATCTTTGCTCTACTGTTTCTGAAGGCTTTGCCACCAAAGAAAAACAATGCAGCCCCAGAAAGGAGGAAAAAGGGGGACTTGTCAGATACAGTAAAAAACAACATTCATACAATTGTGGACCTTTAAGTCAAGTGCATTCACCACTCAGAGGCCTGAGAGAACTCCAGGAGCCACAGCTGGCCCTTGGGTTGACCGCTTTCCCCTCCCTCTGCAAACTCTCCTCTGAAAAACCCCATTTGGAGTCCTACAGAAAGAAAGGAGGAGGCAGGGGCGCGAGAAGGAGTTAGAAGGGGAAGATACATCTTGAACTCCTGTTCAGCAAGAAGGAAGGAAGCCTAACCTTAAAGCAAAAGGCTGGGGGCAGGGCTGGCCTGCGGGAAGAGATGTGCAAGCCCGCAGTGAAGAGCAGTGAGGAGCGCGGCGGGGCTGGCCCGGCGGCGCCTCCCCTTGGACTTGCCCGGACACTTTTCCTCCCCATGTCTTTCCTTCTTCCCTTCCTTTTTAAAACGGTATGACAGTTTTCAGGTCTGCAGCAGAAAAGGGAAGCGCGCAAGGTGGGGAAGAAGTTGGGGAGGCAGCTCCCCCTCTTTAAGGGCCTTTCCTAACCTGGCACCAAACCCGCATTTGAGTTTTCCGCCAGTTTTCCCACGTAGCCGGGAGCTGCAGAAGCCCGAGGACCCCGCGGCGCCGTCTAATTCCCACCCAAGGCAGCCCAAACCTCTGCACCCACAGAAAAGGGGGGGGGGCTCTACCCGGGGGAGCTTTCTAGGCCTGTCAGGTAACAAGATGGTGGTGGAAGAGAAAGAGGAGTCTCCCATGCCCAATCCCTGCCCACGGGACTTGCCTGGGACGTTCTCTGCTCTCCTCCCCTACCCGCAGCCCGGGCAGTAGTGGCGGGGCTGGTGCCCACGCGCCAGAACCCGCCGAGAAGTTTCTCCGCTGCAAACGTGAGAAAATGCAGCTCAGCAGAACACCCGCCCCCACCCCACCCCACCCCGCGCGGCCCCACCCCCGCGGCCCGACCCCTGGCGGCGCGGACCCGGGCAAGCCTGGACGCCCCGGGAGCCTGGAGGAGGGCTGCCCGCGGGGCTTCGCTCAGGGGCGGGCGGGGGCTTGGGCGACCCTCCCCTTAGCTGTCAGCCTCCCGAACAGGCGCCCCCGGCCCGCCCTCCTCTGCCTCTGGCCCCCACCCCAGGGCACCCCCTTGCCCCCCAGCCCTCGCCGCCCTCTCTGCGCCTCTGCGCTCCCGGGCCCGCAAGGGCGCCCGACTTACCCCGCAGGGGCCGGGGCTCGAGCGGGGCGGCTTACATCGGGGTGGAATCCGCGTCTCCGGCGCGGCGAGTCGCCCGCTCTCGGGGGATTTCTTTCTCTCGCCGCCAAAGTCGCGGCGCCTCTGGCTCCGCACGCTCTGCTCCTCCCCGCCCCCCGCCCCGCGCCCGTCTCTCGCTTCTTTTTTCCGGGTTAATTACGTTTCGCGTGAAAGCAAACCCAGCCCCGGATGTGAGTACAATGCTCGGCCGAGCCCGCCGGGGAAGGAGAGGGGTGCCGGGGCGCCGCGGGCTGGGAGCGGGGCGCGGAGGCGGCGGGGCGCGCGGGGGCCACCGGGGCGCGCGGGCCAGGGCCACCGCGCCGGCCGCCCGCCGTCGCGCGGGTGGCACCGGGGCCGCAGAGGTGGCCACGCGGAGGAGAGCCCTGCCTCGGACGCCGAGCCCGGGCAGCAGGTGTCCCGAGCGCGAAGGGGAGTCGGCGCCTGGGGGCCCTTGGGGGAGGGAGCGAGCCCGAGCTGGGGCTCCCTCTGTCACCCGCAGAGCCCCACCCAGCGACTTCAGGCTGGCCACCCTTGGGTCCTGAGCCCTTAATCTTTCTGGGCCCGGGGAGTTAAGTTTCGGCTTAGGGTCCAAAGAAAATGTGGTCTGAGAGCCCAGACGTCTCCAAGCGCTCAAGCGCGGGTTATAGGGAATTTTTGAGTGTGGAGCAAAGATACCTTTCCTGCTCTCTGAATGTCGGGTGCCCTGGAAAAAATGGAAAACAGACAAGTGTGGCAATGTAGGTATGGCCAGGAGGGACCTAAGGGATCTCCTCGGTGCTGGTACCGCACTTGCGTTCTTTCAGTTGTTCCACGCCGCCACCCTGTACGGATTACCTTAGGTAATTGGCCCTGGGTCCCACAGTTAGGAAAAGGCAGGTCTGCCAGGTTCTGAAGCCGGGCTCCCAGGTGGGGAGATAAACATTCAAATGTACATTAAGTGGAGTACACAGCATCTGAGATGTGGTATCGGGGGATTCGGATGCAAACATAGTTAATGAGTTCAGAATCCTAGGAGGCTTTGAGGAAGTGGAGGGCATAAAAGGACCCCTGAGGTTCTCTGGGACAAGCACTGGATTGGGGCAGTGGCGGGAAGGCGGTTCCAGGTCTTGGAGGGGAAGGGCAGACTGTTAAATCATCTCCCAGACCCAAGCCACAAGGCCGGGGGTGCGGGGGTCGCACCCTAGTGAGGTAGGAGAGACAGGAGGTAAGGCCAGCCCTCAGCCCAAAAGCAGCAATGATGAAACCCTATTAAGTTTCCTCTTCCGTTTTGATGGATCAAGCAAAAAATAAGCCACTCAGCTCTCTCAGGTGTGAAAAAAAGACTATTTCCTTTAGAATATTTTGCTTTGAAAGAGGAAGGAAACGGAGACACAAGGAAAAGAAGAAAAAAATTAAAAATTCCCTTGAAGTAACATCAATTCCCCACCTCCACCCCCACCCATGAAGATTTTTGCCACTTTGATAAGTTCCATGAAGCATTGCATGTTTAAGAGCATGTTCTCTGGAGCCAGATTGCCTGGATTTGAATCCCATTCCTGCCACTTACTACCTTTGATCCCTGGGCAAGTTATGGAACTTCTTAGTGCCTCAGTTTCCATACCTGGATTGTTATGAAGAATAAACGAATTAACATTTGTAAATTGTTTAGATGGCTGTCTAACATAGAGTAGGTGCTCTGTAAATGTTTTTGAATTTAAAAATTAGATTATGGTTTTCAGTGTGAAAAGGAACAAAATTCCATCCAGTTCCCAGCAAATCAGACTGGAACCAATGGCTTCCAGTATAAGCAACGAGGTCTCAGATTTCATGGTATGGTTCATATTAAAACCCATAAAACTCTACTCTTCATAGGGCCTGCCTGAGTCACTCATTCACAAAGCTACAAATATTTTTTGAGCACTACTGTATTGGATGCCTGGAAGGCAAATAGAAGCCGAAAGTCCTGAGTCTTATTCAGAAGATACAAGTGTTAACTAGGAAGAGTTGAGATAGCCCTGAACCTATCCAGGAAGTGCCCGGGAATGGCATGGAGGTGAAGTGTCATCCACTTTTAGAGGAGCAAAGTATGTCTTTATGCTGGGCTTTTAGAAGATGGATACAGGGAAGCAGATGTGGCTCAGCCGACTAGGCTCCTGCCTACCACATGGGAAGTCACTGGTTCAGATCCCCCTGCCTCCTAAAGAAGACAGCAAGCTGGCGTGAAGGCCAGGCACGGCGAGCTGACAGCACAAGATGGCACAACAAGAGACACGGGGAGGAAAAACATAATGAGAGACACAACAAAAGCAAAGAGCAGAGGTGGCTCAAGTGATTAGGCACCTCCCTCCCACATCAGAGGTCCTGGGTTCGGCTCCCCGTGCCTCCTAAAGAAACAAGATGAACAGACACAGCAAGTGAAAAACAAAAGAGTAGGGAGAAATAAATAAATAAAATAAAAAGTTTAAAAAAACGAAAAAGAAGACGGGCACGTCTGATTCCAGTGGTGCAGTGGAGGGAGGTGGAACATTGGGGCATCACTGCACCTTTGGATGACACTCCTACTGCACTAAGAGCCTCATTAACTGCCACATTTGCCCCTGGCCCCGACCTGGCCCCAGTTAGACAACAATTTCTGCCCTGATGCTCACTCCCATGCCCTTGATTTCCCAAGTGCTTCCTCAGAGTACACCCACCCCCACCGCACCACGTCCAGAAGGCACCACAGAGCCTGTTGTCAGCTATATCCTTTTGCCATCTCGATCAACATATTTTGAAAGTATTTCCAATGCCTGACTTTATGCACTCATTTTTTCAGTGCAGTAAACAGCTCTGATGTGACTTTGCCTGTGGGAAAAGAAATGCCAAAAAGAGGGTCTTACCTATCAGCTATTTCAATCCCCTCATTGTTTAAATACAAAGAGTGACACAGAGGTTCAACAATTTGCTCAAGGTTTTGCAGCTAGTTAGTGGCAGAGTGGGTTCTGGAACCCGGGGTTGACTATCCCCAGAATCTTCCAGTACTGGCATAGAGATTTTTCCATTAAGGTAGACACTTCTGGTCTAAAACCTAAGACTTGAAACAGAAAGCCTTGTACTCTACTCAGCTATTGAGTTATGCACTTTCTATTTATATTCAGTGTTAACGGCTGGTTAACTCTTATGATCTACTAACCTTCAGTAGCTGAGGCAGGGCATCTTCCTGGGAACTACATCTTTGTCCTCAAAAATACCCGTTGTATAAGGCACCAGGCTGCAGCTGGAGCCCCTTAGTTCAGTTGGGCAAAGTATGAGACTGCAGACACCAAGGTCAATGGTTTGATTCTGGTTCAGGCCAGTAAATTTTGCACAGAGATAGAATATTCCAGGACCACAGGCTGCACCTCTAATGTTAGCTAGTCATTTTATAAATAGTTGCTATTGGTTTCAGCAGCAAAGTATGAATTGTCCTGCACCATCCATTTCAAGAAAGATTACCCAAACCACCATTGTTCTGTTCAATTCTACTTCTTCAACAAATTGCACCTATTACATCATTTTCACTCCCATATAACTTGCACTTACTTATTTGACAGGTACTTACAAACTAAATGGATAATCACTTTATCTGTACTATCTCATTTAAACCTGACAGACACTGGGAGAAGAGTACTATTATTTTCCCCATTTTACACATGAGGTGACTAAGGTATAAAGATGAAGCCAGGATACAAAGGTGGGTAGTCTGATGCCGAAGCCTGCCCTTTTAACCGCTGAACTACACTGGAAAATGCAACGTTAGACTTTATGAAGGATACAGAAGGATGTAAAACAAGAATCTTTCCCCTTTCACATTTTCAATATTCATCATCACTTAAAACCTCCATTCCATTTCACCTAGTAATTCCATGTCCAATTATATGCTCTACAAAGAGTTATATAGTCACGTGGACCAGTGTATATATGTAATGTCTGTGTGTCTGTATAGATAGTGTATGTGTGTTATGTATGTGTATTTGCATGTGCACACATTTATATACAGACATACATATTATCGCCTAGTAACAAAGTTTGGAAAACATCGCTATACTCTAAATCTGACGCTAATAAAAACCTCAAAGCTGAGCGTGCATCCTGCCCTCAGAAATAACAGTGTCCTAGCCAAGGACCATTCCTATTGATTTGGGCAGATGGCATTGTTTTTCTGTCAGTTTGAATAAGTGCAGTGCCCTGTATTTCTGTGTCCCCAGCGATGCCCTATTATTATATGGGGAGGACGGGACCTGTGACATCAGAGAGAGTGAATACACTCTACCCAGTTTATTCCAAGAGATGCCTATAGTGGTCAGTGAAGTGGGTGGACTTTTACATCAGTAGCTCTCAACAAAAACTGGTTTTTTGAAAACTTAGAAAGCAAAGAAAAGCAAAAAGGACATTTCGACATATGGCTTTATGTCCTTCCATTAATAGGAAATACATGCATACAGTACAAAGTTCAAAAGGTACTAAAAAAAAAGGTAACACACTGTTCTCCCCAGAGATAATCAATGTGTGTGTGTGTGTAATAATAAGAATATTCAGTTATGCAAGGGCATACCTAAAAATGCTCTCTGAATGGTGGGATTACAGGCAACTTTTTAAAAATCTTCATTTGTTTCCTGGGTTTTCCAAGTTTTCTTTGAATTCTTTAGGATTAGAGAAAAGAATGTTAATTTTAAAAGTACATAAATAGTTTCTATTTTAAAAGTACCTCAGAGATCTCACAACTGCCTTGTGATGGAAAATCATGGAACTAACTTCAGCTACAACTTAAAAACACTTGGCAGTCTGTGGGTACATTTTTCAAAAAATTTTAGTCAATTTTGTATCCATTCACATTAAATCTCCTGCCATTGGAAAAGATATATAAAACCTGATTAGCAGCATGAACTCTGAGTGCTAGTGAAACTCATTATGAGTCACTGGAGACGGGTGAGTTGCTCAGGAATCATCTTTCATATTTCATCATATTTGTATGACTCCAAATGTCTACCAAATTATATTAGCCTAGAGAATTAAGCCCAGTCCCACTTAATTCCTTCATTTAGCAATTAAACAATAAGAAGCCCAATTTATCCTTAATACTTAATGATACTATTGGTGTTCTGATTAGATGAATGATCAGAAGTACCCTCCTGTGTGTGAGGATGTCACTGTGCTGACTCGCTGAAAAGATACAGACAGGAGCATGGCCTTGATCTGGGGGTCGCCCTGCTGGAAACTTCAGCCTATGGAACAGAACTCCGAATTCAGAAGGTGAAAGAGAAAAGGCCTCTGGGTTGCCAGCGTCCCTGCATTAAGGGAAACCTTTCTTAGGCCTATTCGCTATGATTTAGCATCTAATTTTAAAAGGCCCAGTTATACGGTTTCCTAGCCCTCAGCAGGTTAAAAACAGCAGGAGAATGGAGAAGCTGAGAAAGGAGGGAGGATAGGGAGCAGTGGGGTAAATGATTCTCCAGTTTATTCCAATGTCCACAAATGGAATAGCTGACAACAGCAAAGGAGGAGAAAGAGACGTTAAACAGCATTCCCAGGGGTTAAATGTGTTCAGGACAATCTTCCTCATTCCTGGCGATGGCCTTGGGATAGGATGAAGTGGCTGGACTGAGATCAGTGCCTGGGTTTGGGGTGGGAAGTTTCATATAGTTACCCTAAGACAGAGTTTGCTGCTAAGAGCGGTGATCCCTGCGAGGAGTATTGGTGTTAAGAGGAGATTTAGATTCACTCATGCTCATTGATGTGTTTTGTTTTTTTTTAAGATTTATTTATTTATTTATCCCCCCCTTGCTGCTTGTGCTTGCTGTGTCCATTCACTGTGTGTCTTCTTATCTTCCCCTTGCTGTGAGGTCTTGCTGCATCAGCCCACTGGGCCGCGCGGGCCGGCCTGCCCTCACAAGGAGGCCCCGGGAAGCGAACCCGGGGCCTCCCATATGGCAAACGGGAGCCCCATCCATTGAGCCACACCTGCTTCCCCTCATTGATGTTTTTAAAATGTTGTATGGTATGCATTCCATGTAAATTTTTCTTAATAAAAAATTGTTTCCTTAAATTGTTTAATGCCCATAGAAAAGACTTTTCAAATAAATAAAAAGTCTGTAGAAAGGAAAGTTTTATAAATTAAAAATGTCGTAATAAAACCACAATGAGCTATCTATCACTAGGCACCTGTCAGGATGGCTAAATGAAAAACAGTGACAGCACCACCTGCTGGGGAGGATACAAAGAAAATGGATCGCTCATACGCTGCTTGTGAGAATGTAAAATGGTACAACCACTCTGGAAAACAGTTTAGCTATTTCTTTTTTTTTAGGAAGAACCGGGGATTGAACCTGGGACCTCGTACATGGGAAGCAGGTGCTCAACCACTGAGCTACATCAGCTCCCTGCTATTTCTTTAAAAACTAAACATGCAGCTACCATACGACCCCATAATTGCACTCCTGGGCACTTGTCCCAGAGAAATGAAGACTTATGTTCACACAGAAACCTATACATGAATGTTTGTAGCAGTTTTACTCATAATAGCCCCAAAATGGAAACAGCCTAAACATCCTTGAATTGGTTGAATAATTCGACAAACTGTGGTTCATCCACACCATGGAATACGAGCAATAAAAAGGAATGAACTGTTTGATACACGCAATAATCCGGGTGAATCTCCAGAAAATTATGCTGAGTGAAAAAAGCCAATGCCTAAAGGTTACATGCTGTCTGATTCCGTTTATATAACATTCTTGAAATAAAACAATACAAGTGGAGAACTGATTAATGGTTGCCAGGGGTTAATGAGGGGCTGAGGCAGGAAGGAAGTGGGGATGGCCAGGATAGGGCAATGCAGGGATCATTCAGATGATGGAAATGTTCTGTATCTTTACTGTATCAAGGTCAATACCCTGGTTTGTGGTTTTGTACTACAGTGTTGCAAGATGCATCGGGAGAAACTAGGTGAAGAGTACACAGGATCTCTCTGACGTCTTTCTTACAAATATATGTGAATCTACAATGATTTCTATCATCTAAAAAAAAGTTTAATGAAAGGAAAAAATTTAAGCTAAAAACTTATTGTGAGAGTTTGTGCTTAAAAAGATAAGTTGTCTATTTTAAAAAATCACTTGTAGTGAAACCTATCCCTCTTGACCCAGGCTAACTGAGGCATCACTATTTATAAACTCCATACTCTGGTTAGGCAGTTTCACATACTGTGGCTGGCAGTACTTAGTCTGCGGTGAACTAGCATTTAGTTTCTAGCTCTGACCAGCAGAGCAGTGCCTCATTCCTCTCCCACCTCATCTGCTCCCCATTACATAGCTTCCCCCACATGCATTTATTTCCTCTGCCATTTGGACCTATGGTTGGCTTCCATCTAGTTCTCTGTCTTCTTTAAAAATAAAATGTCAGTACTTGGAGAATCTCCACCAGTACCTCGCCTGGAATACGAGCAAATCATTCTCCTGTGACAAGGTGCACATCGGGGTTGATTCGATCATTTCAATTAGTTACCGTAAACACCCTGCTGTGGCTCCCCTTTATTCAGAAGGTGACAAGTTAGCATTACAGCAGAAGTCCTTTAAAATGCAGCTTGTAATTATATGTTACTGAGTACACCATGAGTCAAGTCATGGCCACTGAAATGTAACTGCTTATTCTTGAAATAGTTCAGCCGTGAGGTCTGGGGGCTGGTTTATTTCTGGTTTCTCCAGTTTAAGTTCTTGTATCATGACCCTGCATCTACCATCCAGTTCAGAGTAGATGGGCAGCAGAGTGAGGTACAAAGAACTTTGGCCTAGGAATCCTCTGAAAATGTAGGCAGAATAATATCTGCATTTGCTACTGGAGATTGCAGAGTTCTTGGAAATGTAAGTACTGTATTATGAGCGGGAAAGCCAGTAAGAGAATGGCATAAAGCAGTGCTCTTCACGTTTTTATTTACCTACATCTTTTGAAAAATGCTAAAAAAATATATCCCTTCACACATTTTAAAGTTGACATCTTTTACTTTTTGTCATTGGTTTATGCGGTTGCAAAGGATGTATCCTGTACATGGAGAGCATCATGTTTTGTTTCTTTTGTTTTGTTTTTTTACCGGGAGGTCTACAGGGATGGAACCCAGGTCCCTCCATATGGAAGAGGGACGCCCAACCATTTGAGCCACATCCATCCCCCAGCATCATGTTTTAAAACAAAGCTGTTATATCACTCTTTAAATGTATCCAGTAGAATCTAAGTACCAGAGGAATTTGAACCTTAAAAAAAAAAATTCATTAAAAAAAAAAAAAATGAACAAGCAGTTCTTTAACGGTCAGAAATTTTAAATCATTCCTTTCCTCCCTAAACTATATTTTCACTCTACTTCTCCTAAGAATTGTATACAGATAGCATATTTTTTTTATGCTTGAGCATATTTTGTTGACTACCCTCATATTTTTCTGTAACAAAAATGCATTCATTAACAAATTTATGTTTTTAAAAAATATCGTGGGACCCTATGGCTCTTAGTGTAAAAACATCATTCAAGATTAAGCCATCATTACAATTATTAGCAACAATATAAGTATACATTTCATTAATTGTTAAACATAAAACAGTAACATTTTATTGGAAATTCTTAATTAGGTGATGAGAATGGTTTTTAAATATATGTACCTTTATATGTACATATATAACATATATACATGTGTATGTAGTTGTTCAATTAATATTGCTTATTGCTAGAATGAGCCAAGCTGAGTTCAGCATCAGTTCTATCCCTATTTCTCATTTGTATGAATGTAAGCTCTGAGAACCCTTATGCACATTGGATGGCACTGGAAAGAGTTTTGTTTTGACAGTGTCCAGGGCTGAGGAGAGAGAAGAAAATCTGGGGCATATTTCTGGCTTTACAGCTTTGGAAAGGGGCCTGGAATGACTAGATTGCCTGATACAGATCCAATAAAAAGATTTCTAGTCAGTCCATCTTTGCTAGGGAACCTGAGCTTTGTTTTTCAGGAGGGCCGTATTTGGCAATGCCATTCTACACTTTGAACTCCTTTGAGTTATATGACACCTGTCACTTAGAGCTCTTCCTTCAAAAATTATTCTAATGATCACTTGACAACTCAGTTAGGTTCTCCTTCAAGTTTCATGGAAAGCAATGAACAGAAACCACCTAACTTGCCAAAGTTTTTGTATCTCAGTCATCAGAGGCTTTCACTTTCTCAACACAAACACAAATATTTCTAATTGTCCCTCGTTCAGGTCCCTGGGTTTTTGTTTGTTTGTTTGTTTTGTTTTGATTTGATTTGTTTTTGCACCCCAGGGTACTATCGCCCTTTCCTTTTTAGAAGTGAGAGGGGGAGAGATGGGAAAAGAGGAGACCCAGCCTGCAGCCTGGCCCTCACTCCATCTCAGGCAGATCTGGAAACATTCCCTTAAAATAGTGCACCCCTTGGGAAGTCTGCAAACCCGCCTTTTCAACACCACTGGTATAAGGTT
>JAQZBX010101559.1:0-11248 GCA_029593785.1 Cabassous unicinctus
AATGTTCCCTAGATGCCATGCCCAGTACTGGGCACTGAGAATACGGAGATGGGAAACGGGCTGCCTTTGCCCTCAGTGGTCTCAGAGCTCAGCTGAAAAGAAAGAAATGGAGACACGAGGGCAGGGTCCATGCAGACGGAGCCAGGAGGGGCGGTCAGTAAAGGCAGTGACCACGTCAGCGTCCTGCCGGGGGTGGGGGGGAGGTGCTTAGCCAGCAGCAAGGGCAGCAGTTGATACGTAACAGAGGAGGCTGTCGCATTCATTCATTCATTCGTTCAATAAATATCTGAGCGTCTGTTAAGATTGCTGTGCTAGACACCATATCAGACATTAGAGCTGGCATTTCAGTGGTGAGCAAGTTGGACATAGTCCCTGCCCTTAAGGAATGTTCTAGCAAGTCTCGGGAGTCGTGAGTGTGGTGTAGCCTGGGCTGTGATGGGCCTTAGGAAGAGATGGAGTCGGGGGCTCCATCCTGAGGGTCCCCGTGGACCAGACCAGATGTTTGGGGGCTGTGGAAGGGCATGATGGCTGTCACCTTTGACGTGAAGTCTTCCGGCAAGTCTCTGGCAGGGCCTGGGGGGTCGTCTACGTTGCGTGGCCTCAGGGACCTCCAGATGTGTACGGCCCTCCCAGTAGGGATCGCCCCATGATGTCGTCACATGAATTTTATAAGAGAGGTTTATGCATGTTTTGAGAGATTTAAGATTCCTTTTTTCAAAATGGAGGTAAAATTCACATAACAGACACTTAAGCATTTTAAAGAAACAGGTGGCATTCAGCACGTTCCCAGTGCACCAGCCCCATCTAGTCTCGCACCCGCTGAGTAACCACACCCCCTTCCGCCCCCCAGCTCCCGGCAGCCCCCACCTGCTCTGTGTCCAAGGATCGGCCTCTCCTGGAGAAGTCCTATGAAAGGAGCCCCACGCCACGTGCCTCTCGTGTCTGGCTTCTTTCTCTTGGCCTAACATTCTGAGGTTTGTCCACCTTATAGCGTGTACCCGGACTTCATTCCCTCTTATGGCTGAGGAATGTTCCGTCACATGGATGTGCACAGTCCGGGCATCCATTCGTCCGTTGACGCGCCCTTGGGTCGTTTCTGCCTTTGGCTGCTGTGGACACTTGTCCACAGGTTTCTACGTGGACACGTTTCCACCCTCTTGGATTCATACCTAGAAGGGGAATTTCTGGGTCCTGTAGCAAGTCTGTCTTTAACTTCCTGAGGAACGGCTGACCGTTTCCTCGGCAGCGGCTCCAGCACGTGCAGCTTCTTCAAGTGGTCTTGGATCCTGCTTCTTAAAAGTGCATTTGTGTCTTGACTTCTTTTTTAGGATCAGCATATGGATGAGCGAGATGTGAGGCGATTTCAGCTCAAAATTGCTGAACTGAATTCGGTGATACGGAAGCTGGAAGACAGAAATACCCTCTTGGCAGATGAGAGGAACGAACTGGTAAATCCGCTCCCGTGAGACAGATGGCGCCTGGGAGGGCACGGGAAGGGGTTTGGAGGCCATGAAGCACGTCTTAAGCAGAAAATTAAGGCAGAGGCCATCTGGGTTTCTTTACTTTCTAATTTCTTTCTGACTGAAAATCTAACCCACGTACGTTGAAGAAATTTGTTACTGCCTTGGTTTCTCAGGAATTTACCCTGAGCAAACAGCTGGGTAAGTCCTTTGTGAAGCGCAGAGAAGATGTCCATTGCTGTGTTGTTTCTGGTAGCAAGCCTCGGAAACCCCAGTTGTTGGGCACGAACGCGCTGGTCGGAGTCATCCTGGACTGTTCACACAGTGGGGTCGACACGGTCGTTAAGAGTGGCACGGCAGCATATTTAGTCGACACGGAAGTTTGCTCATGATATATTAGATGATAAAAGCGGCTTACAGAACAGAAATGCCTTGCCATCCCAGACATGAGAAGTTCTCTTTGGTGGGGTGATTATGAATTATTTTTATTTTTCGCTTATTTATCAACTTTCTTTTGCATAAAATTTTATAGATTCTGTTTTTAAAAATAAAGACTTAGATTTCTGGTTAAAAATAAAGTTCTGGTAAAATTAACCATATTTCTTGAATGTGGTTAAATTTGCTGGAGAGACAGCTAAACTAATGTTTTATGCAGTGGTAGTCAATACATAAATGTGACAAATGCTTCAGTTTATTCTACTTTTTATGGAAGTAAATGTGTCTACAGACTATTTGAAGGAATGGTGGATGAAAAGTGCTAAAAAACACACCTCTTATTTCACAATTTTAAAAGAACCAAAATAAATCAATTTCCTTCCAGTACTTTTTAAAGGCATGTTTTCTGTAACTTTATTTCAATTGTGCATTTAATCTTATGTTGCCACTTTTACTTAAATACTCACGAGCTACATAGTATTTTATTGTGTAGATGAGAAAAAAAATCCAGGCTGCTTGAAATGATTCAGACAAGTATCTGACCGGCCCTTCAGTCTTAGCATTGTGTGGTAGCTGCTGTTCACAGCTTGCAGTGACTCTTACACGTTTTCAATGCTCATGTAAACATATCACCCACTCGGAGACTTTTATTTGTAGTTACAGAATGGAATTTCCACCCTGTATATTATTCTGCAGTTTGCTTTTTTCACTTAATTTATCAATTTCAACATTCCCATAAAGATCTGCCTGTCTTTTTCATGGCTGTGCCGTATTCCATCGTGTGAACTTACTGCAGTTCATCCGCCCATTCCCCTAAGGAAGGGTATTTGGGCTTTCACGTTCCTTTGCTGTTATAAACCTGCTGACTTGAAGACCCATCTCTGCCTCGACACACTTGAACCTTTATTTCTGTGGGGTAGATGTCTAGAAATAGAGCACATGCGTCAAAGGGTTCATCCAGTTTTTACTTTAATGGATGCCATCAGAGTATTTTATCTTCACTTTTACAGTCTGATGGCCAAAGACGGGGTCTCGGGCCGGCCCGTGCTTGTTTCTTGGTTCTGGCACCGTCTTTGTGACCTCGAGCACATTGCCTCGCCTCTTTGTGCCCAGGATCCTTGTCTGTAAAACGGTGATGGCGGCCCCCTCTGTGTTGTGGTGAGGGTTAAACGAGAGGATGTGGGAAGGGGCTTAGCTCCGTTCCGGGAGCTCGGTTAGTACTTGACACAGCCACAGCTGTTCTTGTGGTCATCGTCTAGATGGCTATTTAGCACTTTCTCAATTTTGCCATTAGAAATAATCCCAGGGCTGTCTCTGCCTGGAGGAGCCTGCACCAGATCTCGGAGTGTATTCCCGTCTTTCTCTCCCATTTCTCAGGAAGCTCTGTTCTTTCTCCCATTTCCCAAATAAATTCTTTTTACTGGCTTAACTTAAAAAAAAAAAAATCATCATCCTGGGAAGAATATAACCAAGCATTAAATTTTTATAACAGGTCCACAGAGGGGGGTGCAGTCATCATGCCCGTTTTATAGATGGGGAAACCGAGCCCTAGGATTTGACCACAGTCACACAGCTGGCGAGTGCACACCTTAGGGACACCATGCTCAGAAGGAAAGGCAGGGGGAGCCCCTGCTGGTCCAAGCCATCCCGGCCCCTCCCCGCCTGCACCACTGCCGTCCTTTCTCACCGGCCACAGCACCGTCTGCCTTGCTGGGCTGGCCTCTGCACACCAGCCAGCGCGACAGAGTATTCCAGATGCCAGCCTGACCACAGTCCTCCTGCCCCAAAGCTCTCGAGTGCTAGGGATGGAGCCTGGACGGCGAAGCCCTCCCCACGCCCTCCCCTCCTTTCCCCACTGCCCACGTCGTGCTCGGCTGTGCTGAGGGAGGGTCCCTGAACATGCTGTGTTTTTTCCTGTTCTGAACCTTTGCACATGTGCCCTCGCCCCCACGTCTGTCGGGGGCATTCCGGAGGGCAGGCCTGCACTCCTTCCCTTTGACACGGCCTGCAGCACAGGGCCCGGGCACAGGAGGCCCCCAGTGCCGCTCCGGCAGGAATGGCAGCATGCCTGCTGTGCGCCGTGGCAGTCTGCTGTGGAGGGCTTTGTGGGTGCCCTGGGGCTGGATGACGTCAGCTTGCGCTCTGTGCCCCCGGCACTGAGTCTGGGGGCATCTGTATGAAGGAGTTTTGGGGTGCCGTCTAGGCTTGTACCAAAGCAGATTGGTTCCAAGTGCAGACGGAGCAGCAGCTGGGAGGAGCTGGGGGGGTGGATGGACCTTTATGTGGGGGTCTCACGGCCTCTGGGGGTGATCGCAGACGTAGGGGCAGCGCAGGCCGCTGACTAGCTGGGGCCTCCCACGGGGGCTGCAGCCCCTCCTCTGACCTGCCTCCAGGGCCCTGAGGCTCAGGGTGCCAGCGCATTCGGAAGCGGGAGTTTGGGGCTCTTCTTGGCGCTTGCACTGCCCAGGGAAGCTCCAGGCCCGAGAAAGGCCAGGAGGAGCCTCCCGGGCCATCATGGTGCTGTGGCATCCGCCTGGCCCTCCGGGGCCTCACGCCATCTGTTCCCACCGCAGCTGAAACGCGCTCGGGAGACGGAGGTGCAGCTGAAGCCCCTAGTGGAGAAGAACAAGCGGATGGGCAAGAAGAACGAGGACTTGCTGCACAGCATCCAGAGGATGGAGGAGAAGATCAAGACCCTCACGAGGGAGAACGTGGACATGGTGAGTCATCGCCCTGGGAGCAGCCACGCCCGGGCACATGTCCCTGGCCTCCTCCAGGAAGCCTTCCATGGCTGCGGGTGGTGCCTGTGGCTGGCGGGAGAAGGTCCAAGTGACGTCACACGGCGGCAGAGCACCGCGGCTCCTCTGCCTACCAGCCCTGCTACTGCAGGCGTGCCGCGCACTCTCTCTGAGCCTCAGTTTCTTCATCCATAAAATGAGAATGGAAATGTCAACATTTTTGGGTTTTGGAGCATAAAAAGGCCTTGCAGAATCCTTGGCTCCCGGTGGGGGCTGAGTGTGTGAAAGTCATTGCCACGGCCGTCAGCGGCGCTTTGCGTAAGGGATGGTTTTGCACTAAGAATGACTGGCCTTGGAGGTCGGGGAGGGTGCCTTGTAGTCATCGCGTGTGGAATACGCTCAGGTTCGTTGTTCAAAGCCGCGTGAATCTCTCCCAATTTACAGCTGAGGAGACTGAGGCTCTGAGGGAGAGCGGGTGCAGGTGTGAGCGTGTGGAACACGCTCCTTCTGGAACCTTCCCCCTTCAGCTTTCAAGGCTCATTTCAGGCATCCCTTTCTCTCAGCCCTGGGCAGGGCTAGCCTCGCCTCGGGCTTGGTTTCTGTCTTCAGTGCCTGCCCCTCCAGACACCATCTCCCCAGCTTGGACTGCAGGCGGCTGCCATCCCCTTCCATCCCTGTGTCCCCCAGCCCACTCGGGGGGTCCTTGACAAACGCCGTCGAGTGGATAAACGCACGTGTTCTCCCTTTGGCTGCAGAAAGAGAAGCTGTCTGCGCAGGCGTCCCTGAAGAGGCACACGTCCTTGAACGACCTCAGCCTGACGAGGGACGAGCAGGAGATCGAGTTCCTGAGGCTGCAGGTCCTGGAGCAGCAGCACGTCATCGACGACCTCGCGCTGGTACGCCTCACGCCCGGGCGCCACGGCTGCCCTCTGCGACGTGCGGGGCCGGGGCAAGGCGGTGCCACCTCTGGAGTGCGGCATGATGTTGCGCCCATGTCCGTGTGCTCTGGAAAGCTCCCTCTCCTGCACTCGGATGAGACCCCTGGTACCTGGGAACGGTTACCATGGCTACGCCTTCTCTCAGCTCCCCTCTCCTGCTGGCTGCGGTGGGCAGCAGTATCTGTTTTAGGAACGGGCCTCTGCAGAGCAGCCGCCGCCTGAGAAGCCTTGGGTTCTTCTGCTTTTTAGCTTAGCAGCTGCTGTGGCAGTGGGTTGAGCTGGAAACCTGAGCCTTGAATTGTACTCTGACAGGACCTGAGGAGCTTGCTGTGACTGAGTGTGTGCGCACTTCCTGGCGCTTTTGTGGAGTATGGATGTGGTGAAGGGGTGAGTGTGTCTTCAGAAGATGGCATCTTCTATCCAGACTGCCCTGCAGCTGCCTCTGAAAGGAGCCCGGGAGCTGAGGCCCCATCAGCTCAGCGGCGTGTGCTTGCCCAGGAGGCCACGTTAGGGCTCCTTCGTGCGTCTCTGAAGAGCACAGAAGCCGGTTCTCACGTTCCAGCAAAGGCTGGGCCGTCCCTGCTAAGTCACGTTCACTTTGACTGCGTGTGTCTCTCTCTAAGCCCGCCCGCCCGCCCGCCCTCCCTTCCTCTCTTCCTTCTCCCCCTTCCATCCACACATCTGTCTTTTGTCTTTCTGTCTTTCCTTCCATCCATCTATCCAACTATCCTTCCAGCCATCCTTTCATTTCACCCATCCTTTAATTTTTCCTCCCTCCCTCCACGCGTCTTTGCTTCATTACACAAAAGTCTTGTTGCAACTTAGGATGAAAATAAAACTACAGTAAAGTAAAAAGAGTAATAATAAACCAAATTAATACTTGGGAAAATAGAGATAATGGTGTCAGACAAGATCAGGAAGAACAAATGGGTAGACAATAAGGGTTGTAGCCGAGCACCAGATTTACCTCTGAGTTTCCTGGCAGCCAAAGGGAAAAGGAAGTGGTGATCAGAAAGGAGAGCATTTACTGCTCCTGCAACTCCTCCTCCAAGTGCTGTGTCTACTGATCATAGCCACCGGTCACCCACAGGCACTTGTTCTTTGTGGTGACACTGCAGGGCAGCCTCGAGTCCCATTTAGAAAAGGAAGAAACAGAATGAGAGAACTCAAGTGGGTCCCCCGGCCAGGAGGAGGCCTGGCGGGGGTCTGGGCCCAGCTCTGTGTGACCCCAAAGCCACACTCTTCCCTCCCACCTGGCTGCTGTCACAGGTGAGACCTGCGACAAGGCCGGCAGTAAAGACCTCGTGTCAGCCCCTCCCAGAGCTGTAAGGCTTCTAGCCTCCAAGCAGACGTCCTGGGCCTAACAGGGCTGGCAAAGCTCGGCCTTTTTCCAGTGAGGTCTGAGTCTGCTTAAGGGCTTGGATAGACCGGGCAGCTCTGTGGCTCTCACTTCCGAGAAGAAGCGGTTGCTTGGGGGTCACCTGGGCACCTGGCTGAAGCCATGCTCGGGCAAACACGTCGGCCGTGGCTGCGTCGGAAGGTGTGCCCTTGGAGACTGAGTTGGGGTGGTTGGTGTGAAGTGGGGCTGGCCGAAAACACCACCCTCTGTGCTTCCTTCTAGGAGAGAGAACGGCTGTTGCGCTCCAAAAGACATCGCGGGAAAAGCGTGAAGCCGCCCAAGGTGAGCCCATGACGGTACAGCTGCGCACCTTGGGGTGTGACGTGTTCTGCAGGGCAGGTTGGCTGGAGGGGTGGAGTGGGCAGCCCATAGCGGCCCTCTGGCTTGGCAAGGCTGATGGTGAAAAGCCTGCCACCGTCTCTCAAAGCAGTGTAAGTCACAGCTGTGTCACCTGACCCGGTTATGGTAATTTATTCATGAAACACTTACCGGTGAAGTTTTTATTTCAGCTTCATGGTATGCCCACCCAAAATTAAAAACCGTAAATACTTAGACCCTCTGAAGGATTGAAAGGGCACTCTGACTTAGTTTATGACACTTACAGGTGCTGTTGTGAAGTCAGGGGCTTTGGGCTCTTTTGGAATAATGCAGAATTGCATTGTCACTGCCCAGTTTCATAGAGATGATGTCAGAATGTCCTGGCGGAGAGAGTGCAGAGCTGGGCTTGTAAGCTCAAACACCCACAGGGACCAAACTGGCAGGTAAAAGAGCAGCTCGGGGCAGGAGTATATTTAAAAAGGGCATGGCTTGCATTTAACTCTGTAAATGTATTTTTCAGTTCCATAAAGACATGTTCTGCTCTCCTTTTTATTGAACTGTATTACCCCCTTCTGATTTATCCTTTGATGGGAATATGGTTATACAGAAATATTTTTGTTTCTATGAGAACTCTCCACATCTATAAATGACCATGGACATAAAGCCTTGGTGTCAGGGGAACAGTAGGGAGTGGTGCGGACTGGGGCAAATTGGGGCCTGAATCCTAATTCCTCTAAGAAAATGGGCTGGATGGTGCCATATATTCCAATTTTTTCAAGAGAAATAGAAACGTTTACTTTTTGTGAAACCTAAGGATTTAAAGATGTTGGTTCAAATATTTATTGTACAGTTTGTGGGCCAAATAAAATGCACCTGTGGGCCACTTTTGACCCTTTGCCTGCCCTACTGAACCTGGCTCCTGGGGGAAATACAGGGCTACGTTCCTGCCAGCCTCTGGCCACAGGATCTTCATCAACCCATCAGCCTGTAGCCTGTTCTGTGTGTGTTCCTGTTTAAAGACAGCCCATTTAATATACGTTGTTGATTCGTTAACACTGGCCTCGTGGCCACCGGCCCTGTACCGCCTGCCTTTGTCTGACACCTGCGTTTTCTCCCTATGGCCCGTCACAGCCGTTGTGCACTTAGGTACACTAAATGGCACTTCAGCCCTACACTTGGGGCCTGCTTTAAACGGCAAAATCACCAGCATAAAGCACAAAGTGGCAAAAAGGACACTGGTTTACAATACGAAATCTGAAATAAGGCAGAGCGAGCGTTGCCTCGTTCGACCTCTGCTGGGAACGTGAGTGTTGGGCGGTTCAGATCTTTTGCCGCTCTGTGCACATCTGCGAATGACCACGGGAGCTCCGTATGTATTGATTTTGGAGTTACAGATACATTTTAGCGAGCAGGTGAATTCCCAGGTATGGAGTGTGTGGATAACAAGGATCCACTGTAGATGTAAAATATAGCTATAACTCAAAGAGACAAAGTCACTTGCCCACAGGTCAGAAAACTAGTAAATTGGCAAAGCTGAGATTCAAACTCAAGCCTGGGACTCCAAGGACCGAGCTTTTACCTCCCAGGCAAGTTGCAACACATGCGGATCTCTGTTGAAAGTATAAACTCAGAAATGGGAAGTGGTTCGAGCTTTTTTATATTTAAATAAAGCATTTTTATTATGGGAGTAACATAAACACACTGTAGAATGCCTGGGAAATAAACAGACGCCAACCGTGGCCTCTCCCCAGTGTGGCCGGTGCTGGCGTTTTAATGCATTTCCCTTGGTGGTTTTCTGCGTTACTTTTTTTTTTATGACATAACTGATTGTAGAATATGCTTTTGCACCCTGGTTTTTTCTTAGCATTATATTATAAGCATTTATTCATTCTATGACAGTGTCATCATAAATATAACGTTTTATGGCTACATAATCTGGTGAGCCGATGGGCCATAAATTAGTTCACTATTTTGCAGCATTGAGCATGTTCACTTCCAGCTGTTCGCCGTTTGACTAAAGCGGTGATACGTATCTTTCTACTTGCATGGCAGCTCTCCCAGCCAGTTCTCTTTCACTTCTGGATTGTTGAACCTTTCATTATTTAGTTGCCTGTTCTCTACTGTCAGACTTTCTGCTTCTGCGTGTATCACCACTGTCAACTCCTTTTGTCCAGAAAGTTGGGTCCATTCTGCATTGTTCCCAAGGGTACATTTGCAGAGGCTGGCATGAAGGTTGTAGGGTGGGAAGGCTTTGAGTAGGAAACGTGCGCCCCCTGCTGTTGGATGGGAGAGTAGCACCGCTTTGCACTGCTGCCGGCAGTACATGCCAGTGCCATTTTCACCATGGGACATGGGTTGCAAAAGCAAAATATAAGGGTCTGCAGTCTGTCACTGGAACTGGATGTGCTGTGGCATCATATACTCCATAAAGCTTCTGGGGCAGGATTTTCGGGAAACCCATTTTTGGGCCTTGACTCTATTTTTTAAAACCTATTTCAGAATGCCTGGAATAAGAAAGGCTTTTTTTTTTTCTTTTCCTGAATTCTTCACGTGTTTATGGGAGCGTCTCAGTTTGCCAGGGCTGCTATAACAAAATACCACACACTGGCTAGAATACCAGGGATGTGTGGTCACTTTATTTAAAGTAGTTCAATGCCCTGAGAAGAGGTCTGGGGATCTCCGTGGAAATTTTCCTGAGCTGGGTTCAGGATCTTTCCCAACTACTCTTTCTATGGCCACCGGCACCTTTGACTTTGGTCAGCTTTCCTCCCATGCCCCTACTGAATCCAGGCATTGTCTGGGACCAGGTGGAGTTGACATTTGGATCCAGCAGCAGCCTCTGAAGCCCCCAGGCCTCCTGAGCCCCAGGGCCACCTCTGAGGCCTGGCCGGCTTCCCCTTTGTCCCTCCCACCAGCTGCTGCAGGGACTCAGTAGTTCCTTTTTCCATTGCTCTCTGTCCTTTAATCTTCCAAGCACTTTGCCCGGGGTGGGAGCATAGGCTTCTGCTCCACGGAGTAGTGTGCTGAAGATGTGGAAGTTTCCGGGATTAGCCAGACGTCTGACAGCCCTGTCCCTGCTCTCCCCTCCTGCCTCTCCTTTGGAAGGGCCATCATGTGGGAAGCCTTCTTGGATGCTGTAGCACCCCACCCCCCACCCCAGAAGGGGAGCTCCTCATGTTCTACAGCCACAGCCCGATTTGCCGGAAGGTGCAGGTAGGGCAGAGGGGAGAAGCCCGCCTCGTCTTCCAGGGGGGCTTCGCGTCCCTGAGGGCTGGGTGATGCTGTCACTGGGCTGTTGCCTCTCCCCGGATGTCCCCTTGCCACTGGCTCTGCCTGGGGAGACCGCTAGCTCAGCACGGGCTCAGATTAGTCCCAGGGAGGAGTGGCAGGAGAAGGCCCCCCAGCAGCTCCTTGAGCCCTCTCCTGGGGCGGGGCTTGCTCTGCAGGAGCTCTGAAGTGGGCTTGGCTTGAAGCAAAGGCCCCCAGGGTGGGGAGGGAAGTTGCCCTGCAGGCCGAGGAAAGCTGCTAGTTAGCCAGCTTAGAAGCCGAGCCCAGGGGCGTTCTCAGCACTGGACAGTGACTGAGGTCAGGGCATTTTGCTGGGGGAGCCTTGTTTGAAGTGGGATTGGGGATCTCAGGAGGGCAGGGAGATGGCAGCCTTGAGCCGTGCGGGGCCACCCCCTTACTCTCCTGTGACTCTAGGCAAGTAACTCCCACTGGCCAAGTGAAAACTCTACCAGGGAGATGAAAGAAAGCTCCCGGCTCTGGCCTGAGGCAGAGCAGGTGATCAGCTACCTGCAGGCCCTTTCTCCCTGCACCTTAGATCCAGCACCTTCCGTGGGAGGAGGGCTGCTTGAATGCAGATTCCCAGGCCCTGGCACACCGCCTCCCCACCCCATTCCAATTCTGATTCAGCCACAGAGCTGCTCAAGACATCTCGTCCAGGTGTAGGAATGCCAC
>JAQZBX010101560.1:0-11224 GCA_029593785.1 Cabassous unicinctus
GAGTTTCTCTAGTGAGACAATATTTATCAAAAATTATACCTTCTTTGGAAAACAATTTATTGGTCTTCAAAAAAGATAAGCAATGAAAAATTGCCAGAAAATTATATTGTAAAGATTCACAGGATGATTTAAGTTAAACATACTGTTATTTCATTTACAAGTCCATTAGCAGAATGCAGTGATGAAGATGAAGCATTTTGGTTTCTTAAAGCATAGAATATTGGTATTCACTGGCTTTATTCTCAATAGAATGATATTTAATATATAAAACAGGAAGAAATTCTGAACCTCTGTTTTAGGGCCATTCATTTCTTAATGTTGTGAATTAAAAAATTGATTTTAATACATATATTTAATACAAAGTTATTTAATTACATATATTTCAATGCATCTCAATTAATCACTCAGCAATGACACCATGTTCATGAAGTTTAATAGGGCAAGTCTTCAAATTTGGGTCACTATTAGTTATTCTTTGGTTTGCAAAAATGCAATTACTTTTTCATGTTCACACGATCAATATGTCCTAAATCAGACATTGTAAAACAGGCTTATGGAGGCAGACTCTATTCTTCTACATGTGTCCTTTCTCAGTCATGCCAGTAAAGTGAAGATTAAAGTTGTAATATTGCTGAAATTTCTCCTGTGTGTGCTCATCAAGATGTATTACATAATGGATTCCTTTAGTAAACTTTCTATTGACACATTTTTCAAAATTTGCCTCCATAATTTTATTTCCTCTCATTGTGCTTCTTTCTGTCTTCCTAATTCTTGTTTTTTCCCTAACCTCTTCATTAATATTTCTGAATATGGCCCATAGATTATTGTAAGAAAGAAAGAAAGAGGGAGAGAAAGTTGGGGTAGGGAGAAAGAATGAGTTATTTTTAAAAATAGAAATGTATTTTTCTTATGTGAAACATTATACTATTAATTAATACCTTTACAAGTCATGTCATTCCACTTAATTTAAATTAGAAATTATTATAAGATTTCATTGTGTTTGTATTTTCATGAAGCAATGTAACTTCTCTGAATTTATTTAAAATTAGAATTTAGCTCAATTACATATTTTACTTTAGGATTCTCTCTGTCAAATGAGCCTATTTTTTCTATAACCCCACAATTATGAAGCTATTTTTCTATGTTTTAGAAAAATCACTGATCTAGATCTCTGACAACTTTTCTAGTAATTTTTAAGTTTTGCACATTTCTTTCTTGAGATATGTACACCCCAATATAACAAAACATTATTGTGTTTCAGTCTATGTATCAAAATCTTTTGTAGGTCTGTGAATGCAGACCCAATGTATAGCACATACTTTTCCCCGTTTAAATCCTAAGCAATACAGGGGACATTGACTTAGATGCTGTCAAACACTGTGGTTTATAGAGGGAAAACAAGAATTACCATGCTGAAATTTTGCTCCTATTTTATATATCATGTAATTCTTTGTATTCAATCATTGAAGCTTTCAGTTCATATACAGATTCCACTTTAACTTTTTTTGTCATGTACTTTTTATTCTTCACACTCCACTGAGTGAGGAACAGTCAGAGATCATAGGGAAGAATAATAGAATTCAGCACAATCTGTACCAAATATCATGATTAAATATTTTCAGCAATAGCTTTTATAAACAATTTGATATTTGTTGATATTTATATCACAATTCTTTTTGAGAATACATGAGTAAGTACATATATAATGAAATGGTGGTAGTATCTTTTTCACAAAAATATGTTTCAAATATCGATGCAAGAATATTGCCCCAATAGTGAGTGTATGAATACAGAAAATCTGTGGGTTCTCATAAAGTTAAAATTTAAAAAACAATAATAATGGTACAACAAGCTGCAAAGGCCAAAATGGGCAATATATTGATATGCATTTCTAGAAAGAAAACTAGGAAAAACACACATTTCAAACTTTCATTTGCAAAAATGTTGCATTTACCTTCAGAATATTTTCAGCTGCCCAGTTCACAACAATTCCTGATGGACTAATGGAACCACATCACTGACAGGAAAAAGCACAAAGCTGTTTAGTTTAAAGGGCTTTCCTGAAAGACAACTTGAAATGTGAGTCTAATTTATCCCAATTTTCAGTTATCTGGAACATTTTTAAATTATATAATTTTCACACCTGCTCTTTAAATTTAATACAATCTTGCCATGTGAATGTGGTTGCTTACCTTTTTAATTATAACTATTAAGGAAAGGCATTTTATGCATATTATAGTAAATATAGGACTAGAACTGAGATTTGTGCTTTCCACTATAACATTTTTGGATATAAAAATTCCAATAATCTGTTTTTAAATGTTTTAAATAACATTTTTAGATTTAAAAATTCTAATAATCTGTTTTTAAATGGTAAGATAGTGTAAAATCAGAATAAGATGCAGAAAATTGATTAGAATTAAAATGGAAAATAGATACTTACTTTGACAGACCTTTAAGACGCCTTTTGACAACAAATGAATGACCATTTTCTCCTATAAAATGCACAGGATAATTCAACCACTTGGACCATATTTATCACTGCTGCTTGCATCAATGTTTTGTATTTCAGTATGCCCTTCCAAGAAACAAAGATGAGGACATAATTGTGTGGTCTATGTTTTCACAGGATATTGCCTTGAGGATCTATAAATATAAATATAAATGTCAGGGTTGCCCTCCGATTTAGATACATCCAGGATTCAGATGAAAAATGTGACTCAAGTCACTATGTTTATATTGATGGGCTTCACGGATGATTTTGAGCTACAAGTCTTACTATTTTTCTTATTTCTAGCAATTTATCTCTTTACTCTGGTAGGAAATTTTCTCACTGGTTGTATTGGTCATTGTGGATTCCTGGCTCCACAATTCCTTGTACTATTTTCTGAGTGTGTTGTCATTCTTGGATGCCTGCCATTCTTCAGTTATCACCCCCAAAATTTTAGTCAATGTCCTGGCTGAGTAAAAAGCCATTTCATTTCTTGGATGTGCAACACAGATGTTTCTTTTTGTTGCCTTTGGGACTACAGAGTGTTTTCTGTTGGCTGCAATGCTTTATGATCACTATGTAGTTATCTACAACCCACTGCTCTATTCATTTAACATGTCACCCAGAGTCTGTGGGCCAATCATCATTGCTTCCTATGTTGCTGGCATTTTGGATGGTACTTTACACACTGTGGCCACTTTTAGCCACATCCAATGAAATTAGACATGTATTTTGTGACATCTCTCCACTCCTTGCTATTTCTTATTCTGACACTCACATCAACCAGCTTATACTCTTCTACATTGTGGGCTTTATTGAGATAATGACTATTCTGATTGTTTTGATCTGATATGCTTTCATTCTGCTGGCCACTCTGAGGATGCGTTCTTCTGAAGGGAGGCAGAAAGTCTTTTCCTCCTGCGGCTCTTACCTAACTTGAGTGTCAATTTACCATAGCACAATCCTCTTCATGTATGTGAGGCCAAGTTCCAACTATTCATTGGATTATGATATGCTCTTGTCTATATTTTACACTGTTGTGATTCCCATGCTGAATCCAATCTTCTACAGTTTGAGCAACAAAGATGTTAAAGAGGCAATGAAAAGATTCTTTGAGAGATTGGTTCATAAAAAGTACAATTTTAGCACTGAGTAAAACTTAACAGAATGTTAGGTATCAATCCATATCTCTATGGTCAGAATCTAGGGAAGAAAATATGTGATTTTTAGTTAGTAGTGAGTGTATATCTTAGAAAATTTCCAAGGAAAGCATTAATGTGTCTTCCAATGCAAGGTTTTATATTTATAGTTAAGTTAATTGTTCTACATACACATAATAACATTCAAACTTATCCATATTAAATATTCCTTGATTAACTTATATTGATTTTGTTAGTTTTTGTGTAATTTGATTTTCACTTACTATAATTATAGAAGGTTTCTTAAGGTGATGACAACTTGATATAAATGCACAATGTTTTGGTAAATCCTTAGTACACTTTATGAAGCATTTCCCCATTCTGGAATCCCAGTGAAGGACCCTAATGTTTGCTCACTTGCATCATGGACCCTATTTTCTCTGGACCATACATCCCTCTGGACATGCTTTTTTCATTCTTTGGCTCAACGCAATAAATATTCATCCTTTTATTTAAATCTATACGTGCAGTTACAGAAATTTTTTTATCTCCATTCTGAAACCGCCTAAATCAAGTTGAAATGATATGGTAATATTTATTGAGTGTAAAATTGAGGTTCTTGAAAAACAAAATATAGTTTAAAGAATAAGTTTCAATTTTATTCTATTTACAGATGGGCCAATAAATGAAAAGTTATCTAGAGTAATTTAGAAATTCCTTTGATGCAGTTTCTTGCTCATTTCTAAACTCTGCCTTTACGTTGTATTTTTTAGAAATGAACTTTCATTTGTCATCATTCCTGCTTCTATTTCTTTATTCTGATTTATTTTTGTTCTGAAATTGTTTAATTTGGAGGATATTAGGAGTAGAAATTTGCATATCTTTAAATAAAATTCACACTTTCCTCAGCACGGATGGTTGTCCAATGTGTCTCCACTATAACAATTCCATGAAAACAAGGTGAACAAAAATCATCTTAAGTCTGAATTACAAAATCCAGTAAATTTCAAAACCTCAGTTTCTAATCCATCTTGCAAAAGAAACATAATATTTTCTACTTAAACCATTGTATCTTTGGCATCAGAGTGTTGTTTAAATCTATATTCAAAAGTCCTCTTGAAACAAACAAATTTTCAAAGAGAAAACACTGTGCATAATGTGGACTTCATGTTGTCTTTAAAAAATTATCATTTGAAAACACAACATCTAAAAATTTATATTTTTGTTATGATCTTTGAAGGGCAATTTTTGTAATACAGTAGTAAAATACTGTAAAAGTGTTTCTAAATATGCTTTCCAATATTATTTTATGGCTTTTTCCATTCAAATCATGTTTTAAATTATCAAAAAAAAATTTTAGTCTTGGTTTTAACCAAAATTATCTGTTGAGTTACTCTTTCAAATTAGCCAAAATATTTCTATGAGAAAGAAAGAGATTAGCACTCAAATCCAGGATGCACTCACTTTTGCATATTAATATCTGACAAATAATTCAGTCCACAAATTTGACAAATTTACATCAAGTTAATGTGTATGAAAATTGCACTATCGCCATGGTGTACTAATAAAGTGGAAACAACCTATTGAGAATAAAAAATATCCATGATTTTCTATTGATGAATCAATATGTAAAACGTTATTTTTAAATTTCAGTAATAACTTTTCAATCTTCATAGCTCAGCTCAATTATCTTTCCAACAAGTACTAATTCTTAGATTTCCATTGCTCTCATTGGAACACTTTTTTTTTTTTTTATCACTTGAAGCAGGCATAATTGATTTACTCACATTTATTTATTCAATGCAGTAAATATAATTTTGGTATGTAAGTTTGATTACAATATGGACACAGCACTACACTGACACTGTAACTTGAATAAAGTTTTTGTCTACCCACACATTTAAATCCTAGATAATGTAGTTCCTGGAACATACTGTTTATTCAGTATATAATGAATGGTGAGTCAAGAAATGAATAATAATTAATAACAATTGTTAGCACTTTTTGTTACTGAACATTATATGAATGTTTTATTTATTCTAACTCATTTATCCACACACCAATTCTAGGACAGAAGCTTATTCATACCTATCATCATAAATAACATATGGGAAAACAGAGGCATATAAATTTTCAATAATTTGCAAAACCACATAGCACATAGAAGTGATAGCATTCAAAACTGAGTCTCCTTATTACAGAGTCCCTGCTTTTAAGCACTGAAATACATAGAATGAAAGCACAAAATGATCTTTTCCCTCTGTCAACTGATTATCAGGCCTCCTTACCATACCTTATGAAGTAATCATGGTCTTCATGAAGTCAACTGTAGAAATAAGAGAGAAAAAAGTTTTAAGAAGTAAAGGAGCATTGATTTCACTAGAATTAACAAATCTTTCAGAGGTTTGATACATGTAGAAATTTTCAGAATTTTATCCTTGGTGATCAATAATATGAAGATGATCAAAATTGTAGTGGAAATGCAAAAAGATGGAAGAGGAGGAGGATCTAGAGGAGGAAGAATAGAAAGAGGAGAAGGAGAAGAATAAAATGAGAAGGAACAGTAAGAAGAAGGTGAAGAAGAAGGAGAGCATTTAGAAATGCAAAGTGGATGAGATCAGTTACACCTTTTATGGTTCTGAGGCCCCATTATATGTTCAAGGAATAGAACTAAAACCATTCCTAGATACTACAAAGGCAAGTGTGAAGTTATCCAGAAAATAAATACTTGAAGCAACTGCACTGGAGAAAATTGTAAAAAGAATATAGAACTTCTACTTCTACAAGAAATATAAATCTGTGAATAAAGTATTGTTCTGACTCTAAAAATTATTAAAAAGAGAGTTAATCTGAAAAATCATAAATTTGAGTTTGCAAACATCCAAGTAATTTGAATTCTGAGGATTAGCAAAATTTCAAAGAGATGTAACAAATGAATCATTTAAACATTGTCTGAGGATAAAACAAAGAAGTAGCCAAAGTACAAGTAGGTATGAAGAAATCAGCTAAGTTACAAAGAATATTTAAAGCCAAGTGTGGGCTAGAGTGTCAGTATGAAAAAGGAGAGAAACCTAGATTCAAGGCTTTTGCCTTCACATCCAGTGGTCTTCTATACATGTCTCTACTAAGTGTTCTTAACAAAGACTTGGGGCAGGCAAGAACACCTTTTATCTCACAGAATACCATACATCTTCATCTCTTAACAAGAGGGATTGTTATTACTTTGCCAACTACAGATTTTTTCTTACTGTAGTCTTCACAATATAAAAAATTTATTGAGATACTTAATCATAGATTTCCTTCTTTTCTGAGAGCATTCAATCTATAACATGCTTATCTTTCCTTATATCCTCCCCCTAATTATCCAGACAAAACTTGAATCCTACCATAGGTCCTTTCTAACTCCCTCTTACTTAGAAACTGCATATTTCCTCATGGCATATGTTCTTCCTCACAGCATTAAGTAATAAAGCCAACTTGTTGAACCACATGTATTCCTAATGGTCTTTGACTAAAAAAAGCATTTACAATTACTAGCTTAAAATATCTAATTGAGAGGATAAACAACATGCAGATACACGGGAAATTTCCTCTGAGGATGGATACTATAAGATAGTGTCCAATGAAAGCCTAGAAATAAATTTTTTAAAAGCACACAGACAAACACAATATCAGAATTGAAGAATTCCTTTTACAAAGTTCATCAGTAGAGTCAGTACAACTGATAAAAGAATAAGTAAACTTCAAGATAAGCTGATAGGAATTGTAGAAAAAGAAAGTCATTTAAAGAAAAACAAAGTGGGAAGAAACGATCCAAGATCTGTGGAGCAATATCTGACAGTATAATTACATGCAATTAGAGTTCACCAACAAGTATAGAGAGGGAATCAACCAGAAGAAATATTTAAGGAAATAATGGACAAGACTTTTCCAAAAATATGCAAAGCCATCAAAGCTTAGGGCTACAAATGTCAGTGAGCACCCAGGAAGGATAAATACATAAAGCAAATTAATTGAACATAAAACACATTGAGATTCATCATACTGACTACTGAAAAATTAAAGGTAAGTATAAAATTACAGAGTCAGTCAGAGGAAAGTATGCATCACAAACAGAAGAAAAAACAATTATTATAAAAACGGTGCCACCTAGAATGACAAAAGCAGGAAGATAATGGAAAACATATTTAAAGTACTGAAAAACAAAAATACTTTACAGAATTCAATATCTACTGAAAACAACTTTCAAATTTAAAAACTAAAAAAGATATTTTAGTAAAATTAGCACACTCAATTTTTTTTTTCTAGCAACCCTGTATTTTAAATATTATCGTGCTTGCTTCGGCAGCACATGTACTAGAAAAATTGGGATGATACAGAGAAGATTAGCATGGCCCCTGCACAAAGATGACACGCGAATTCTTGAAGTGTTCCATTAAAAAAAAAATTATCCAGGAAGTAATATGATAACAGAAAGAGAGTTGTGTCTAAACACAGATATAAATTATGCTAAAACTGTAAAAATGAAGGTAAATTTGATGTATAAAATTTTAATGGCTTTAAAAATAATTGCATAAAACAAAACTAGGTTGATGAATTCTTGGGTTTGAACCATTTATAAAAGTAAAATTTACATAGGAAAAATAACAAAATGGGAAACAAGAATTGTATTTCTACTATTTTACAGTTTTAATGTCTTAACTTATGTGATATTTTATATTAGGCACAATGCAATAAAGTAAACATGCATATAATATTCCCCAGCTCAACTTCTAAAAAGAGAGAAAAAATTACAAAAATAAAAATTACAAAGGGTATCACTATAGACACAAACAAATATTAAAAGGACAGGAAAAGAATATTATAAACAACTTTTAGATGTTAACTCTGATAATAGTGGCATTCTGTTTTAGATGAATGTCATATGATAAAGTAATTATAAAGAATCTGAGCTCTAAAGTCAGTCTGACTAAGTTCAAATTTGAGCTTGTCCTTTAAGCTGTTGACTGACCATGAACAATCTAGAAAACATCTCTGTGTCCCAGTGCCATCATCTGTAAAATTCATGTATTCAGTACACTTATTAATGTACTCTACTAGGTGTTGGTAATATAGTATTGAACATTATTGGAATAAATCTTGTAAACTGAAGGCTTTCAATGTGGAGGAAAACAAAAAAGAAAGAAAAGGCATAAGAAAAAAATACAAAATGATAAATCTGGAAAACAAATTCAATATTGATGAGGGATAGAGCAGGTACAAATTTAAATAGGTTGTAAGGGATGGTCTTAAGAGGAAGAGCATGAGAAAAGGACCCATGCAGTTTTCTTGGAAAAAGGAAGTTCAGGAAGAAGGAAAGATACAAACATTCCAGGCATCTACCCTAATGTGATAGGGTAGAGTGAGGAGGTCAGTGCGGCCACTCCAAAGTGAGCATGATAGAGAAAAGGTAAAGAATGAGTTCACAGAAGTAAGAAATAGTAGCAAGATCAAGGTGGAACGGTAATTTTCAGTAAAAATATTGATTTTTACACTTAATGTGATGGGAATCCTTGTAGGTTTTTTGAAGAAATGTGACATGATAGACCCTACATTTTAAAACCATCACTCTGGTCTCTTCACTGAGGTAGACTCAAGGGGGATAAGACAAAAAACAGGGAGACAATGTAAACTCTGTGGCAATCATTTAAAGATAGAGATGATGGTTCTTTTGGAGAGGGTGGTAACCAAAGGGCTGTTGAAAAACAGTCACATTCCAAATACATTCTTTGCATAGAATCAGTATGATATGCTAATGGATTTGATGTTAGGTGTGTGAGAAATTGCCAGTTTGAGTCTTAAGTCTTTGCCTGATCAAGTAGGAGGATAGTTTTCCATTATCTGAGATTAAATTTTAGATATTGCAAGTATTTACCTTAGAGATATCTTGTGTAGAAAAACTAATTTAATTATATATATAAATCCTTTTTAATATTGTCTAGAACTCAGTAGTTGCTCAGTGAATATAATCTGGTTTTACCATTATTATATAACATGAGTTATTTGAAAGCAAAAACTAACATTCATATTTTGGATGTCCTATTCCAGTCTTTTTCCCCTTATCATTTTTAAGTAGTTAAACCTTTATAATACATAGAGATTTGTCATACCACCATGAAGAAAAAGATTTTGTGATAAAGTTATTCCAGATCATGTCTTACATAAAATCTGATATGCACTTACTTAATAGATCAAAGAATGGACAATGTAATTGGTCTAGTGTTTTCACATTCTCCAAAGCTTATATTATATTTATTTAATAGCATCATATATATTTTCTAGAATATATTTTAATATTACAAGGTAGACTTAATTAAATGAAAAAAATAAGCAATTCCTGAACTTACTACTGTCTGAAAAATTAGAAAATTCTGTTGACCATCTTTTTCAACAAAAAGCAAAAGCATACATTTTCTAAATCTTAGAAATGTACATAAATTAAGACAAGTCTAGCACAATTCATAAAGAAGAACAGAAAATATAAAGGACCTATAAATATAAGAAAAGACACAATGTCTGTACAAGATGAGAAATTAGTTTAAAATATATGTTATTAAAAAAAAATGCTTATCAAGCACATAGCTATGTGCAAACCAAACCAAAATAAATTGTAAGAAATATACACTTTAGAAAGCATATATTTCAGAGAAAAATAAATCTTAATACAGTAATTTATAAGGATATTATTTATGGTAAGGTAAAAATTCTATATGAATTAAGGATGTAGAGGAAATTAATGCACTTTTAAATTATTTGAAAAAGTTAATAAACAGTGATGAACTTGAGAGGATTTATTAAAATTTTAATCCTAAAACAAGATTGAAGTTTTTAAAAAATATTTCAAAAATCATTTAAAGACTTCTGGGAAAATGACACCAAAGCACGTAAGAAGAGTTTGCCCTCTCACAAAAAAAGCAGAGATAAGGCAGGGACCTATCTAAAAGATGCTACTTTGGATATATATAGAATAGGAAGGTGCTCTGAGTCATCTAGAAGGGTACTAGAAAGATAAAGAAAACTGTGAGCTGCTTGCCTCTGTGGCTGCAAATGACACTTACACCCCAAGCTCTGGGCATCTGACTGGGAGGAGGCATTCCCAGAGAAGAAGGTGAAGAAAGGATTTTTTGTGGTGCATTTGGTCAGCTGAGATCCCTTTGAATCTCAGAAGGGACCCTAACCCAACATGGATAGCTGATGCGTATCTGCTCAGGCAGGCTGTCATGCCCAGCCACCAGGGGAGAGAAAGGAAGTAGATTAGAAAGGGGATGGGACAGATGCCTAATGAGCAGGACTCTAGCAAACTGTAGTCTTCAATGCCTGGGGGAAAAGGGGCAGATAGCTTTCTGAAGCCAAAACAACTGGAGACAATTTGGCTCAGTGGAGGAATTCCAATCTTGCATATATGAGGCCCCAGGTTTAATTCCACAGTCTGGGTTATCAGGCATCCAGCTAATACCTTATGAGAGGCTCATATAGACATTCTTTTTGCTTTAGGTTTTCTGGGATCTGTTATTTTTTTAAAGGAGGAAGACTGTTTTTCTTTTTTTTTTTTTTT
>JAQZBX010101561.1:0-11250 GCA_029593785.1 Cabassous unicinctus
TGTTACAAGGGAAAATAGAGGGGGTGTCAGGGGGCTTTTCTTCAGTTTATTTGGCCAGCAGAGCCCACTTTGAATATTGCCTCTGGCCAGACCAGAGGAAAATGGAGATTTCCTCTCTGCACAAGAGTGCCAACAAGTGTCACCTGTTGCCAGGTCTGGAAATTGCATGAACAAAAATTGCTTTGGGGTCTCTCAGCACTCTAACTCCTGGGAGAAAATCTGGGCAGCATTAGTGAGACTGTGGCATGATTTTGATAACTTCAGCTGTTCATTTTTAAAAATGTAGAATAAGTTGAACCAAATATCAAAGAAGAGCTGTGGGAAAAAAAAGGCAAGAGGCATTCATATGCCTTAGAAGCATGTCCCAGGTGAGTCCCTTTTCATGCATTCCCTCATCACTGACACCCTGCACCAGTGATTCTCCCCTGCCACAGTTGTGACCCTTCTGTGATCCAAAACCTCTCCAAACAAAGCCAACAAAATAACCAAATAAAATTAATAAGAAAGTGAAACAACGCTAATAACAAATAAAATACAAAAAAATTTTTTTTAGTTTTAAAATAATAAAAAAATTAGACATTGTGTCTTTCATCACCATAAGATCTGTTGTCTTGTATGTACAGTGACAAGATATAAAGGCAGTGGTCACCAGAAGTTCTGAGGGGAGGGAGAGGGAAAAATAGGTGCAATATGGGGGCATTTCTGGGACATTGGAATTGTTCTACATGACATTGCAATGACCTATATAGGCCATTATATATTTTGTCATAGCCTACAAAAACTGTGAAGGGCAGAGTGTAAACTATAATGTAAACTATAGTTCATGGTTAGTAACAATCCTTCAATATGTGTTCACAAACTATAGCAAAAGTATCACACCAATGATTCATGTTGTTAATGTGGGAAAGTGTGGTAGGGGGAGCGTATGGGGCATGTGAGAATCCCCTATATTTTTTATGTAACCTTTGTGCAATCTGAAGCTTCTTTAAAAATAAAAAAGTTAATTGAAAAAATAGGCAAGAAGAGAAATTGGCCGTCAGAGTAAATTAACCAACATATTCAGGTGCCTTGACATCAGCAAAAAATTACAATCCATACTAGGAAACAGGAAGAGATGGCTCAACCAAAGGAACAAACCAAATATCCTGAAGAGATACAGGATTTAAGACAATTAATGAATGATAATCACACAACTCTCCTAAATCAACTAAAAATTTTGAAAAAATATGACTAATGATATAAAGGACATTAAGAAGACACTGCAGAGGAAAGCACAATGATAATAAAATCATGTTAGAAATAAAAATGAAAAAAAAAATGAAGACGCTGGGTGAGCATAAAGAACAATTTGAGAGTCTGCAAAGAATAGTAACAGAACTTATGGGAATGAAAGTCACAACGGATGAGATTAAAAAAACATCAGAGGCACATAAGAGAAGATTTGAATTGCTTGAAGACAGAATTCATGATTTCAAAGACAGAACATCTGAACTGGAAAAGATAAGAAAACAGAAAGAGAAGAGAATGGAAAAAATGGAACAGAGTCTCAGGGAATTGAATGACAATGTGAAACACACAAGCATTCATGTTATCAGTTTCCCAGAAGGAGAAGAGAATGGAAAAAGGGCAGAAAGAATATTTGAGGAAATACTGACTGAAAACTTCCCAACACTTATGAAAGACATAAATATCAAAATCCAAGAAGGACAATACACCCCAAGCAGAGAAAATCCCAAGCAGTATATCTTGCTGCTTTGGTCTGAAATGCTTTACAGATGTCAGTTAGGTCTAGTTCATTTGTCGTATTATTCAAGCTGTCTGTTTCTTTACTTATCCTCTGTCCAGATGTTCTATTCAATGCTGAGTGTGGTGTGTTTAAGTCTCCAGCTGTTATTGCAGAGACATCTATTTTTCCCTTCAGCTCTGCCAGTGTGTGCCTCATGTATCTTGGGGCATCCAAGTTAGGTGCATATTCAATATAGTTATTTCTTCTTGGTGAATTGTCCCTTTTACTAATTTATAATGATCTTAATTCCTTATAACAGTTTTGTATTTAAAATCTATTTTGACTGATATTAGTATCACTACTCCAGCTCTTTTTTTGGTTACTATTTCTTGAAATATCTTTTTCCACCCTTTCACTTTCAACCTGGTGTCCTTATGTCTGAGGTTAGTCTTTTATAGACAGCATACATATGGCTCATGTTTTTTTTAATCCATTCTATCAGTCTATGTCTTTTGATTGGAGCACTCAAGCCATTAACATTCAATGCTATTACTGTAAAGGCACTACTTACTTCATCCATTTTGTCCATTGGCTCTCTGTTGTCATAGTGTTCTATTTTCTGTCTTCATTTCTAGTCTTCATTTCTACACTCTTCTCCAAGTCTCTCACCCTTGTTTTTTTCCTTTCAGACTGCAGCACTCCCTTTAAAAGCTCTTATAATTCAGGTCTTTTGGTAATATATCCTATCAGGTTTTGTGTTTTTTTCTTTTTGTCTGAAGACTCTGAACCCACCATCATTTTTTAAAACAAATCAATTTTATTGATACATATTAATAAAGCATAAATCTATCCAAAGTGTACAATAAATGGTATTTGGTGTAATCACATATTTGTGTATTCATCTCTTCAGTCATTCCAATAATAATAATAAACAAAAACCAAACAACTCATTACCTCTCAACCTCTCTATGCTTCCCCTGCTGTACATAGCTGCTACCCTTTTAACTTCTCTCTAGTATATTTGTATTTATATTTTGTAAAAACGGTCTTAGATATGCAATATCACCCAAATTTGTGTTTTTACATGAGGTTTTGCTATATTACACAGTACTATTCTACAGTTTTTAGCTTTCCTTTTGGTATTATACATGACCTTAGACTTTCCTTTTCAATTACTGTCATACCCATACAGTAGCACTGTTACAAACACCATGATATGCTTTAACCATTTCTATTCATTTCCAAAGATTTACAAACAACTTTTTACCAATTCTGCACAGATTAACCCTCAGCTATCCATTCTCTACCCTTCTTCTATTTTCTGGTGACCTATATTCTAATTATTAACTCCATGAGTTTAAAAAATATATTTAGTTCATAACAGCGTAATCATACAGTATTTGTTATTTTGTGTCTGGCTTGCTTCATTCAAATAATGTCTTCCAGGTTCATCCATGTGTCGTATGCTTCACGAATTCATTTCTTCTTGCTGTTGCATAATATTCTATCATGTGTATACACCACAATTTGTTTATCCATTCATCAGTTGATGGGCAACTGTTCAATCTCATTTTTGAAGGACACTTTTGTCAGATACAGAATTGTTGGCTGGCAGTTTTTCTCTTCCTGTACCTTAAATATATCATACCACTTTCTTCCCACCTCCATGGTTTCTGATGAGAGGTTAGCACTTAATCTTATTGAGGTTCCCTTGTATGTGATGCTTTGCTTTTCTCTTGCTGCTTTCAGGATCCTCTCTTTTTCTCTGGTATTTGTCATTCTAAATAGTAGGTGTTTTGGAGTAGGTCTATTGGGATTTCTCCAAGATAGACCACAAATTGGGTCACAAGACAAGTCTCAATAAATTAAAAAAGATTGAAATTATGCAAAATACTTTCTCTGATCATAACGGAGTGAAGCTGGAAATCAATAATGGATGGAAAGAGGGAAAATTCATAAATATATGGAGATTAAACAGCACACTCAATCAGCAGATCAAAGAAGAAATTGCAAGAGAAATCAGCAAATATCTTAAGATGAATGAAAATAAGAACACAGCATATCAAAACCTATGAGATTCAGCAAAGGAAATGCTGAGAGGGAAATTTATAGTCCTCAATTATTACATTAAAAAAGAATAAAGACCAAAAATTGGAGATCTAACTGCACACCTGGAGGAACTAGAAAAAGAACAGCAAACTAGTCCTATACCAAGCTGAAGGAAAGAAATAGTAAAGATCAGAGCAGAAATGAATGAAATCAAAACAAAAAACAATAGAAAGAATCAGTAAAACCAAAAGTTGATTCTTTGAGAAGATCAACAAAATCGACAAACACTTAGCTAGACTGACAAAAACAGAGAGAGGGAAGACGTAAATAAATAAATTCAGAACTGAGAGTGGGGTCATTACCACTAACTCTGTAGAAACAAAAAAGATCATAAGAGGATACTATGAACAACTCTATGCCAATAAACTAGACAATGTGGATGAAATGTCCAAATTCCTAGAAATGTGCTCCACCTACACTGACTCTAGAAGAAATAGAAGACCTCAACAAACCAATCACAAGTTAAGAGACTGAAAAATGAAAATCCTGGGACCAGATGGCTTCACAGGTGAATTCTACCAATCATTCAAAGATGATCTAATACCAATCTTGCTCCAGCTCTTCCAAAAAATTAAACAGGAAAGAACACTACCAAACTCATTCTGTAAATCCAACATCATGCTAATACCAAAACCAGATAAATATACTACCAAAAATGAGAGAAAAATACAGACCAATGTCTCTAATGAATATAGGTGCAAAAATCCTCAACAAAATATTTGCAAACCGAATCCAAAGGTACATTAAAAGAATTACATACACGATCAAGTGGGTTTTCTGCCAGGTATGTAAGGGTAGTAAAACACAAGAAAATCAATTAGTGTAATAAACCACATTCATAAGTTGAAGAGGAAAAATCACATGATCCTCTTGATTGATGCAGAAAAGACATTTGACAAAATGCATCACCCTTTCTTGATGCACATGATAGAATATTATGCAGCGGTAAGAAGAAATGAAGTCATGAAGCATATGACAACATGGATGAAACTGGAGGACCTTATGTTGAGTGAAGCAACCCAGACACAAAAGGACAAATACTGTATGATTGCACTATTGTGAACTAAATATATTATGTAAACTCATGGAATTAATAATTAGAATATAGGTTATGAGAAAATAGAAGGAAGGTAGAGAATGAATGCAAAGCTGAAGGTTAATCTGTGCTGAATTGTTAGAAAGGTTGTTTGTAAATCTTTGGAAATGAATGGAAATGGTGAGAGCACATTATGCTGTTTGTGACTAACAGAACTATTATGTGGGTATGACAGTGATTGAAAGGGAAAGTCTAAGGACATGTGTATTAATAGAAGGAAAGCTAAAAAGTGTACCATGGGACTCTATAACATAGTGAAACCTCATGTAAAATATGAATATGGGTGATATTGCATATATAAGGCTTTTTTAAATAAAATATAAATACAAATGAACTAGAGTGAAGGAAAGAAAATGGCATCTACATATGGCAGGGAAAGCATAGAGAGATTGAGTGGTGATGAGTTCTATTTGTTTGTTTGGTTGGTTGGTTTTTGTTTTTTAGTATTCTTATTATTACTGGAATAATGAAAATGCTCTAAAAATGAATGGAGGGATGAATGCACAACTATGTGATTATACCAAATACCATTGATGGTACAGTATGGATGGATTTATGCATCATTAATATGTATTAATAAAATTGATTTGTTAAAAAAAGATCCCAAAGCCTAATCAGTGCCAAAGGGCCCATACAATGCAAAAAGAAACTGAGACACACATAAACAGCAAATCTGAGGTAATGTTGGTTTGCAACACAACTTGTGTGAAGAGAGAGAAAATTGTAGCTTGTCAAGACTAGGGATAAGTAAAGATTTGAGTCATATGGAAAAGTACAAACCCACTTGTACTTTTCCCATACACAAAATATAATGTCTTGGGAGTCCTAGCAAACAACTAGTTAACTCTAAGTAATGTAATGATTTTGTTTTTGATGCTCATATAAACTTCTGTAAAATTTAGATCAGTCTTTTTTCTCTTGAGAAAGTCCAGAGAGGATGATAACAGTGGGTGGTCATGCTAAAGAGACCCAACTTTACAACTCACACACCTAAGTTTAAATGCTAACATTAATACCTGTATGACCTTGGGCAATTACTTTGCATACTTTCTGAACCTGTTTTCTTATTAGTTAAAATAAAAATAAATTTAAAATGTGTGCTTCTTAGGTTGCTGTAAGGATTAAATGAGATGAGGAATGTAGTAACACCATGCTTTGAATATAGTGGATGCTTAATAAACATCATTCATCTTGCTTAGCAGAATTGGGGAAGTAGTAATTTAACAGGTACAAAATTTAGCTAAAGACCAACATATAAAGCCAATATATATAATATAATGGCTATAAAATAATGATGATGATAAGAAATAATCTCTTGCATTTGCCAACATGCTTTACCAATTTGTTGGGAAATATAAACTAGGTCTGAGGCATATTTAAAACAACAGATTCTCTGAAGTGTTAAAATTTATAGAGCATTACATGCTTGCTAAAATACTGAGAAAATGTGGATCTTCCTGAAGCTTTGATCCCCCTATCCACTCACATCAAAATAATGGACTTAATAATGCTATTTCTTTGTATCTTTGGTTTTGCCCTATAGCTGCTTTTCTCTAAGGTTAGGATGACACCTGGATTCACTTTGCTTCAAAACCACTGCCCTAGAGGTTTATGTTATGGTTGCAGTTTTCCTTCTAAGATCAACATCCAATTTCTCTAGCAGTGTCTACTTTCACTGTCACAGAGCAGGGTCTTCCTAGAGCTGTTTGGTATCTGTTGCTACCAAAGCCTCTACACTTTAATTCCAGATTTCTGTATTGCAAGTGTTTTCCAACCATGTCGGGCTGATCTATTCTCCTTCACATCACTGCCCACCCCCACCCCTTGCCCTCCAAGCTACATCTATCTGCAGCAGCAATATTTTGTTGACTTCATTGTTTAGTTTAGCACCCCAACAACTTTTCAATTAAGGTTACAGAAATGGAAACAGTTTGCAAGCTGGTATGAATGGAGAATGGGGAGAAACACACACTAGAAAGGAAGGCATGAGAGAGGCATTCCACAGGTTATCAAGAGCTAGACTCTGACTCCTTTTTAAGAAAAACAAACAAAATCCTGATCCTTGATGATCTTCATCTCTAGGAAGGAGATATCCTAGAGGAAGATCAGGTGGGTGAACTCAGCCTATATCTACTTTTTGGAGTGGGCCCAAACTGGAGCTGTTGGTCTTGGAATCAAGGAGTGTGCAAAGCTCAGAGCCCATGTGCTGGGGAAGGGGAAGAAGTGGAGGCCTCTGGGCCAGGAATTTGGTGTGTGTAGCAGAGATTCTTATCATCCCAACCTCTAATCATTTTCCTCTTCCTCCTTATATCTGAACCCTTATTTTAGGGGATAGGATGAAGCAGCATTGTACCCCACTGAAAAAGCATACTTCCCAGACTCCTATGTAGAGGGGGTGGCCATGAGACTAAGTTCTTGGATGATATAGGTGAAAGTTTTGGGGTGAGAGTTCATGTAAAGCTCCTTGTAAAGAGGGTTGTCTCAGCAGGTAGGAAAAATTTGCTGTCCATCCCTCCCCCTGTTTGCTACTGACAAGGTCCTTACATTGCAATAGCCAGCTTGCCTGAGACTATCTTGAAAATACTTGAAGGGTGGCAGGGCCAAGGGAAAGAAAGATACTAAGGCATTGACAACTTCTGATTCCTTCTATACCACCCTAGACTACCCACCACTGGACTTTTTATGAGAAGAAAATAAAACAGTATTTTGCTTCATCCACTCTTACTAGGCTTTTCTGAGAGTAGAGAGAAAGAGTGGTCTGAGAGTACTGCCTTATCTCTTGGCTCTCAAATCCCGGGAGAGTCAAGTAGAAAAGATAAAGGGTAGTCTACTCTGATACCAAAGATTGGGGATGTTACCACACCCCTACATTAAAAATATATGGGGAAGGTGACTCTGTTTAAAGGTCAAAGGATGAAGTAGAGGCAGTCATTGTCTCAAACATCTGTTATTAATAGACAGTGTTAGTTGCTTATTAAACAACCATAAAGACAAAACATATTCTTTCCAACTGATCCATGATTTTATGCAGATAAAAAATCCACCCTCTGCCACATAGCCATGTGCCTTAGTTACTAAGTCAATCACCCTTCTAGAAATGGGTTTAGGATTGGGCCCATGATGTACTTCTTCCCAATGAGGTGTTGGAGATGTCTTCCATGGGCTTCTGTGGAAGTCTTTCATAAAAATAAATGCATAGAAAGGCATATTTTTCTTGCACCATTCTACCAGACATTAACATGTCTGCTTGAGAATCAAAACTACATTGGGGGCAGATGTGACTCAAATGGTTGAGTGCCTGTCTGCCATATGGAGGGACCTGGGTTCAATCCCCAGGACCTCCCAGTAAAATGAAAAATATAGAAAGAGCATGTGCCACCAGGCTCCACTCGTGTTCATGCCAGGCCCTGCCAAGTCATGCAGCAAGATGATGATGTACCAGGAGAGAAACACAGGGGAGAGCCAAAATAAAACACACCAAAAAAAAAAAATAGGAACTGAAGTGGTGCAGGTGGCAGAATGCCTCTCTCCCACATCAGGGGTCCCCAGGATCGAATCCCAGTGAAGACAGGAGGAGAAGGAGGAGAAGAGAGGGCAGGATACAGACACAGAGAATTGCCCAGTGAATGGACATAAAACAGCAAATGGGGGTGGAGTTAAAATGGATAAAGTAAAATAAATAAATAAAAATAAATCTTAAAAAAAAAACTACATCAGCCATCTTGTAACCATGAAGGCAGCCAAGCCAGCTTGTTGAGCAGTACAGAGCAGAGCAGGACAATGAAAAGAAACTGGATTTTTCATGTCTTGGTTGAATTGTGCAATAAGCAGCCCGAATTGTACTTATATTAAGTTGAGTAATAAATCTTCCTATTGCTCAGCCCAATTGAGTTAGACCAAGTTTTATATTACTTAGAGTAAAAAATTTCCTGATACATATTTTAAAAGATTGTATAATTTGAAAACTGAATTACAAATATAAAATGAATGCATGGCAGATTTTATTTAACTCATAATTAAAAAGGGAACTACATGTTATAAGCAGTACAAAATAGAATTCATAGAGTCAAACACATACAGGCAAATAAGGAATATTAAAAAATGAATTTAATGTGAATAGTCTTGCTGTCCTGGTTTTGTGATAATCAGTATAGGCTAAATATTAGCTAGATTAGAAATCATGCATGTGTCCCCAGACCTAGTTTTTCTCCATAAGTCTGGTTTTTAGAATACTGGTGATAAACCAAGCCTGATTTATTATATGACCATGCTGTATGGGAAATGACTGTAATTCTAGGTATCTTTAGTCAACCTTAAGAGAGATAGCAGGGGGACAGATGTGGCTCAAATGGTTGGGCATCCATCTCCCACATGGAGGGACCTGTGTTCAGTCCCTGGGACCTAACAGTAAAAATTTAAAAAAAGAAAATTATAGAAGGCTCATGGGCCACCAGGCCTCACAAGTGGGTGAGTCCCCCAGGCCCCGTGCGCTGGTGCACCACCAGGCCCCTTGTGCAGATGCACCATCAGGCCCCATGAGACATGCAGCAAGATGATGATGTAACAGGAGAGTGACACAAGGGAAAGCCAAGATGATATGCACCAAAAAAACAGGAACTAAGGTGCCACAGGTGGTAAGATGCCTCTCTCCCACATCAGAGGTTCTGAGGATCAAATCCCAGTGAAGACCAGAAGAGAAGGATGAGAAGAGAGGGCAGGAAACAGACACAGAGAATTGCTCAGTGAATGGACACAAAAACAGCAAAAATGGGGGTGGTGGTAAAAATGGAAAAAGTAAATAAATAAACAAACAAATAAGTAAATCCTTTAAAAAATTATAGGGGAGTAAGATATGGACTATAGTTAGTAATAATACTTTGATGATGCTCTTTCATAATTTGTTAACAAATGTTTCACAACAATGGAAAATATTTGTGGTGGGGTAATGTATGGGAGCCCTGTATGATGCTATGCACATTTGTTTTGTAAGTTCACAATGTTTACTAAACACTTATTGTTTATGTTGTTCATGTATGAATGACATATTTCAATAATTTGCATTGTTTTAAGATTTATTTTTATTTATTTGCTTATCCCCACGCCCTTGCTGCTTGTGCTCTCTGTGTCCACTTGCTTTGTGTTTTTCTGTGTCTGCTTGTCTCCCTTTGTTGGGTCATCTTGCTGTGCAAGCTCACTGCACTGTGCAGGCCATCTTGCCTTCACCAAGAGGCCCCGGGAATTGAACCCAGGGCCTCCCATATGGTAAATGGGAGTCCAACCAATTGAGCCACAGCTGCTTCCCTCAATAATTTGTTTTTAAAATGAAAAAAAAAATGAATTTAGAGTCAGGGTATAAGGCATGCTTTGTATTATTGTTCTTGCCTTATTGCACTTTGCAGATATTGAGGTGTTTTTTTTTTACAAGTTGAGGTTTTGTGGCAATCCTGCCTTAAGCAGGTATATTGACAGCATTTTTTCCAAAAAAGCATGTGCTCACTTCATGTCTGTGTCACATTTTGGTAATTCTTGCAATATTTAAAAACTTTTCATTATTATATCTGTTATGGTAATGTGTGGTAAGTGATCTTTGATGTTACTATTGTAATTATTTTGGAGTCCCATGAACCATGCCCATATAAGATGACAAACTTAATCTATAAATATTGTGTGTGTACTGATTGCTTCACTGACTAGACATTCCCCTGTCTCTCTCCCTCTCCTTGGACGTCCCTATTCCCTGAGACACAAAAATATTGCAATTATACCAATTATTAATCCTACAATGACCTCTAAGTGTTCAAGTGAAAAGAAGAGTTATGCATCTCTTACTTTAAATGAAAAGCTGAAAGTAGAGTGAGGCAGGCATGTCAAAAGCTGAGATAGGCTGAAACTTAGACCTCTTGCACCAAACAGTTAGCAAACTGTATATGCAAAGGAGAAGTTCTTGTAGGAAATTAAAAGTGGTACTCCAGAGAACAAATGAATGATAAGAAAGCAAAACAGCCTTATTGCTGATATGGAGAAAGTTTTAGGGTCTGGATAAAAGATCAAAGCAGCCACAACATTCCCTGTGAAGGTTGAGAGAAGTGAGGAAGCTGCAGAAAAAAAGTTTAACGCTAGCAGAGATTGGTTCATGAAGTTTAAGGAATAATGCTTCTCCATCAAGTGCTGATGTAGAAGCTTCAGCAAGTTATCCAGAAGATATAGCTAAGATAATTGATAAAGGTGGCTATACTAAACAGATTTTCAATGCAGACAAAAATACCCTTTTATTTGAAGATATCATCTAGTACCTCCACATTTTTTTTTTTTTTTTTTT
>JAQZBX010101562.1:0-11249 GCA_029593785.1 Cabassous unicinctus
CCCCCGCACTCTGCTACCTCTGGCCCGCTGGCCCACCGACCCGAAGCTGAGCTCTCAGAGTCTCCTCAAACTCCCACAAGTCGTCGTCAAAGGGTCCCGGAGCGCCCACAACAGGGATACCGCCAGAAAGTTCAAATATTTCCGCAGTGGGGAGGACGAGGAGGACGAGGAGGGTAGTGTGTACGGAAATATCCTATTTATTGGTCTTTAAACCAGCTTTTGCTTCCATTAGTTAATCTATTATTATTTTCATTTTAGATTTAATATCTTTTTTTTGATATGGATTTATGAATATATAGGTATTATTTTTTTTTAAAATTTTATTGTGATTTTATATATATGTAGCACATATTTTAACCATTTTTAACTGTTTAATTCAGTGGAATCAATTACATTCATGTTCTTGTGCTGCCATTACCACCATCCATTACCAAAACTTTTTTACCACCCCAAATATAAACTCCAACCCATTAAGCACAAACTCCTTATCTTTCCTTTCCCCAGGACTCAAAAGTACTGGTAACCTCAAAACTACTTCCCGTGTCTATGAATTTGCTTATTCTAAATATTTCGTATCAGTGGAATCACACAATATTTGCCCTTGTGTGTCTGGTTTATTTCACCCAACATAATGATTTCAAGGTTCATCCATATTATATCATGTGTAAGAACTTCATTCCTTTTTCACAGATAAATAAATAATAGTAGGTATTATTTTCAATGTATCAGATTCATCAAATTAATCTTTGAAGAACGCTTATAACATAGAATGAAAAAATTTGGCTGCTCTTGTTGATTTTTCATGGTAGCGGGAGTGGGGAGAACTGTTTAGACTTGGCTTCTTATCCCATTTTCACCCAATCTTCATTTTCTTAGGGATCACCAGGCATAATAGCTTACTAGTAGCTTAGAGATCTTGAGACATATAGACCAGGTTTTCAATTACTGAACAAGTTAGCAAAGAAAAGATACGTTAGGTGTACTGTTTCCTCTGATCTTCCTGTCTTAAATTGACAGACGGGATTACTATAATTTCTTGTGGTGAGATTGTAACCCTAATGATTTACTCTGTTGTTGGGTCTGTCTATAATATAACCAATAACTGTGTTGTATGTTCAGGTAAAATTAAGTGTAGCTGCTGCCCTTCTACTCATGCCCCTCAAAGATACTCAATTAATGGGAGACATAGATGCACTTCTTCTTTTCTTTCCTTTCTTAGTATGTCACTTTTGTTCAACATTTCTTACCTACCCTTTCGTGTACTCCTTGAAGGAATCCTATATGTAGCTATAAAAATCTTTCTAAAACTAGAAAGAGAAAACTAGCAAAAATTACCCCCTCCTAATCTCAGATTTTCCAAATCAGTCATTCCCAAATTATATACCAGGTGATCCTGGTGTTCAATGTATTCTCACTTTAATGTTTTCTTTTCTTTTCACAAATTTTTCTTAAGCCTTTGGTGTCTGCTAAGAAGTCCTAGTTGATGACAAAGCAAATGCTAAAAGGCAAAACAAAACAAAAATTAATGGAAATATGTGAAAACAGCCAATCCTGCTTAGTCACTAAATCTTGATTTTGGTTCTTTTACTAATGTTGTATCATTGTTATAATTTTATATTTGGTGCTGGCAAAATTTTTCCTAGTTATGTGATAGAATTAAATCTATCTATTAATATTCTTCATTTACCCAAGCCTTTGTATAAAGATGAATCATATAAGGATACTAATCTAACGTTCACTGACTGATGCCCACAACTGCTCACACAGCACTTCCTGTCCAGGTCTCTTGTGCTCACAGCAGTCTGACAGCTATGGTCTCCAGGTGGCATAGACTAATTATTCTCATACCTGACCCCGAAAATCGATGCCTTCTGTCTGGAAAGTCACTTGGGCATGCTTATTGCTGCCATTGCTGACGTGCCCATTGTGAAAATACTGACATCTCTATAAAGGACCATATGTCCTGGAGCCCATAAGCCACCAAACCTTATGGTTTATTTCCTGCCCATAAATGAAAGTATGTCTCCTCTATCTCTGCACCTGCCTCCAAGCAGCACAATTTATCCCTGAAGTCACACTGACACTCCCTTGGAAAAGGGTTCCAACAGGTCGTAGTATAGGATCACATATGAGTCTGTAGACTTGGATGGAAGCAGAAGAAATGGTTTCTTTTCTAATTTCCCCTCTGCTGTCATATGAGCCTGTTTTAGTTTGTCAAAGGGCTGTTGATACAAAGTACCAGAAATGGGGTATCTTTTATAAAGGGGATTTATTTGGGGTAAAAGCTTATAGTTCCAAGGCTGTAAAATATCCAAATTAAGGCACCTTCAGAGGTGCTTTCTCACCAAAGTCAGCTGCCATGTGTTGAAGCAAGATGACCACTGATCTCTGCTGAGGTTTGAGCTCAGCCCAAGGCAACCAGGCATAAGCCTTGCCTCTTTCCGGGCCTCCTGTATCAGCCTTGGCTGTTCTGCTGTCTTCCTGAGTTCAGCTGTGGGCTATCAGGCATACAGCAGGGCTCGGCTCCTCTTGAGCTGCTCCGTGGGCCCAGCCTTGTGGGACTTCGTGCTTAGAGGATCCTCTGGTCCAGGGGTTCTTAACAAGGGTCCGTGAGCTTGAACTGAAATTCAAAAAACCATTATTCTTGTGGGGACATGTTGGTGCAAGTATGATATATTTATTAACTAATACACAGTATAGCGTGGACTTAATAAAGGGGTTTTCACCAGACTGGCAAAGGGATCCGTGGAACAAAAAATGTTAAGAACCTCTGCTGTAGTCCTCTCTCTTATTGGCAGGATAAAAAATGGTGGCTTCCTTTTCCTGTGTCTGTCTGTGTCTCTGGGTTTATATCAGACCCAGAAAGGGGGTGCAGGCACTTAACCTGAGTCACCCCTCACGGGCATAGTCCAATCAAAAGCCTTAAAGTGATCTTATCAAGTAATCTAATCAAAGGGCTCTCAATTTTATTCAATCAAAGGGTATCACACCCAGAGAAATAGATTACTTTACAAACGTAATCTTTCTCTTGGGATTCATAAAATAATTTCAAACTTCCACAGAGCCTGTCTCATGAATCTTTTCAGCATCAGTCCCTCCTCCCTTTATGACCCCCTTCCCACTGACAGGACAGGGACTATTGTCAGTAGTTAAAGCTGTGCACGCAGGTCCTGGGCTTCCTGGATTCACATTCCTGCTCTACCACTTGCAAGCTTTGTGACTTTAGGCAACTGACTTCCCCACTCCACATCTTTTATCCTAACATGGGGATGAGACTTCCTAGATTGTTGAGAGGGTCAAATGTGTTAAAACATTTAGTGACGTTAGTTAATGAGTTAATGCACAGTGCTTTGAACTAATTTGGCATTATAAAGTCTGATAAATATTAGCTATTTATGCCTAGACCTGTCTGATGTCTCCTATGGCTCAGATGAAGCCACAAGTACCATGTATGAATCTCTTAATAGCCTCTCTGTATGCATATAAGATAAATACTTCCCAGATTAAATCTTTAATGGAGCTAAGAGAAATAGTTTTATTATATTAGAAGAAGTTGGCAAAGAACGAAAATCGAGGTGCTACATATTTCAGCAGGATATATTTTGTTCCTGATGATACACAACTTTTATCTGTACAATTTCCAGGCCATAGACTGTGATTTCAGAATTTGTTTTAAACAACTGAGAGAACTAGCTATTTCTCACTGCCAGTCTGACCAATAGCTGGAAAAAGATACCAAGGAGGAAAAGGGATTTAAAACTTAAAGGACAGGGCATAAAACACACATCTAACTGATATGAACAGAAACAAAAGGATGTTTAAACTAAAGATAAAATGAAATGTTAAGAGTTTGGGCTTCAGCCACATGAACTCAGAGAGCTTTAATTCTTGATGGGCAGCCTGACAAGAAAGTAAATGAAGCTCCAGAAATCTGGGCTTTCTGCCACAAAGGATTTTGACCAGAAGAGTTCTGATTCAGTGCTGTATTCTTAGGGAAGAGAGCCACTGAGATCCAGGTGATTACTTCAAGGGACCATATGGGGCAATGCCCTCTGCCCCAGTTTGAGCTGAGAAGGATAGGATCCCTGCAGGCCATGGGATGCAGAGGAAGGAGCTTCTGGTCTTGGCCAGCCCTGTGTTTAAATCCTTTTTGAAGATGACATTGGTAAGGTTTCCCAACCTTGCTAAGGCTCAGTTTCTTCATCAATAGAGCAGAGCTTTTCATTTTGGTGATAAAGATGTGATGTATAAGAGGGCTTCTTAATCCGTTAGATATTACAGACATGGTACCTAGACCCTATCAGATTTTGGGGGGCCTTTTAAGATAGTTGATGCATGCATTTTTTATTCTTTTCAAGGTAAAGAGCAAAAAATGGGAAATTGAAATTGAGAGTTCTTTTAATACCACAATTATAAAAGTCCTTTCAATCTTTTAAATTCCAAAAATTATAGAATATAGAATGCGACTATAATAATAAATATAACATGATGTGATATTGTGTTGAGCATCCAAAATTAAATGGCCTAGGAATAAATCTGTGTAATAGCAGTGTTTGGAATTTGTTAGGTTCATGGAAATGCTAGATATTGAGTTAGTATTAATTTTTACTCTCTCTCATTATTTTTATCCTGGAAGTCTTTTCAAGTCTGGGTGGAAAAACAAGGTCAGATGATTTTAAGTCAGGTGTTATCCATGTATTCAATTTGATAGTGGGCATGTAGTAATTAAATAGTTTTTATTTGTATTTTTACTGAATTTTTATTTTGTTGTACACTTATTATATGCTAGGCACTCTTCTAAGTTACATATAGTAACACATTTAATTCTCGTAATGATCTGGTGATATAGATATGGCTATTATATAGAAAAGAAGATGAAAAAATAGAAATTCTGGGCAATTTGCCAAAAACACAGTGGTGGTACCAGATGATTTTGAACACAAAGATTTTGAGTTTGGAATCTGACTTTTATTATTTGTAAGCTTTATTTTTTAGAGCAATTTTAAGTTTGCAGAAAAGTTACGCAGAAAGTATAGAGAGTTCCTCTATACTCTCTCTTCCATGTCCCCTATTATTATCATCTTGCGTTGGTGTGGTATTTTTGTTACAATTGATGAACCAGTGTTGATACATTGTCATTAACTAAGTCCAGAATTTACATCAGGGTTTACTCTTGGTTGTACCGTTTTATGGATTTTGACAAATGTATTATGTCATTTCTCCACCATTACAGTATAATGCAGAGAAGTTTCATTGCCTTAAACATGCCTTGCATTCCAATTATTCATCCCTCCTTCACTCCCCTGAACCTCTGGCAACCATTGATCTTTTTACTGCATCTGTAGTTTTGCCTTTTCCAGAATGTCATATAATTGGAACCATACAGCAGGTAGCATTTTCAGACTAGCTTCTTTCACTTATCAATATGTTTTTGGGCTTTCTCCATGTCCCTTCATGTCTTGATAGACAGTTTCTTTTTATCAGTGAATAATACTCCATTCTACAGATGTATACAGTTTGTTATCCATTCTGCTATTGAAGGACATCTTGAAAAATGTATTATGTCATTTCTCTACCACTCTTTTAAACTCAGAGTACCAGGGTGGAATTAGAGCAGTAGTTTTTTTGTTTTGTTTTGTTTTGATTTTCTTTTTTTTTCAAATATGAAAATACCCATTTAAGCCTCCTAAACTTCATATAGTCTCTTGGCATAGTGATTCTTTTAGTGTCTATCATAGGAAATACATAACAGAAAGGAAACAAGTGGCACATGTGTTATGTATATATATATCAGTCTCTCATGAACAGCTGGGAATTCATGTGAATTCTTGGAGCCCTTTCAGGATGGAGTTATGGAGAGCTAATGAACTGCAGCATGATACAGATAGTCCCATTAACTAGCAGAATACTCAGGATTTTTCTAAGCATATTGAAAAGAAGCAAACCATCTTTATTGTTGTTTTCTGAAAGTATTCCAAATGGAATCAGAACTATAAATGAAACAAGTACAGAAGCAAGAACTAGGAGTTGAAACACTAAGGTTCCTGATGAAGAAGAATGTATTCTTATACAAATGGGATACGGAATATCTGAAAAATGACAAAAACTCACCACACATATTGGAGACTCTTACAGGCTTCACAATTTATTACCTGTTTCTTAAATGAGGTAGGAGCTAGTGACTGATATCAGGCAGGAGCTACAGACTGATATCAGAACCCTCTGTATACCCTGTATAGTGTCTAAATTTTAATACACTAAACCACCAAAGACTCTCATTTCAAGTTATGTATTCAGTAACTCCCAATTAATCTCTTTCCTGAATTGGGGTATGGAGGAGTTATATTGGAACACTGTACTTTCTGCATGATTTTTCTGTAAACCTACAACTTCTCTAAAAAATATTTTATAGTTCATACCAATTTCCAGAAATTTGATATCTATGCATTTATCCTAAGAAAATAATCATATATATATATGTAAATTTATTTGTATAAGATCATTTATAACAGCATGTTTTTGTGATAATGGAAATTTGGAAACAATTTGAATGTTTATCAGTAGGAGACTGGTTAATAAGTTGTAATATTCTATGATGCAGTACCACACAAGTGTTTAGTCTTGAGGTCCCTAGAAATGGGAATAAGGAATGAAAGGATGGAAAGGAAATGGACAGTGATATGTTACTGTACTAGCCACTGCTTCAGTTTGAGTCCAGGCAGAACATAAAGGAAAACTATGCCTTGAAACAACCTCTCTGAGGGAGGACTGGAGAAATAATTTATCTCTTGGCTCTAACCTGTCTCCTGTTTATCCCTGGTCAAAGTTCATACCTCAGGGAGTTAGCTGTCCTGCAATTTTAGATTGTGTCCCAGCTCTTTCTGCAGTCTCTGTGGAAGCAAGATTGTATGCACAGTGGTGGGCTTCACCCAATTTGGGAAATGGTAGCAGGAGCAAGAGACTGTTTACATATGGCTGGTTGGTCCTCATGGAGTCATTTGTCATTTCAGTGACTGAAGCTGAATAGAGCAGTAAATGACAGGAAACAGGTGAGGCTGAGAGAATTTGGGATACGTCCATCAAAACAAACGCAAAAAACAAATGAAAAAAAACAACAACTGACATGTTCACATTATAATGGGATATCCATTTCAGAGGGCTACCATAATAAAGTACCACAAACTAGATGGCTTCAAACAACAGAAATTTATTGTATCTCAGTTCTGGAGGCTAGAAGTCCAAAAATCACGGTGTTGGAAGAACCATGACCCCTCTGAATTCCATAGGGAAAAACTTGTTCCATGCCTGGGCTCTAGTGGTGGCCAGCTGTCCTTGCCATTTTTTGGCTTGTGGCATTATTCACTTTCTGTTTCCATTGTCACCTGGATGTCTTCTCTCTTTGTGTCTGTCTCTTCACATGACATTCTCCCCTCCTGTGTCTGAATTTCTCATTCTTATAAGGAAACCAGTCATATTGGATTAGGACCTATACTACTCCAGTTTGACCTCATTTTAACTAATACCATCATCAAAAACCCTGTTTCTAAATAAGGTCGTATTCACGGGACCAATGTTTAGGACTAGAACATATTCTTTTGAGGCATACTGGTCAACCCTTGTGTTATACATGGCAATGGAAGAAGAGGCTCAAATATTGTGTGCAATTTACTAGTGGTGTTATAATTCCATACACACATATATGGAGAGAGGAAGAAGAGAATACTAAAAAGACATACAATAAATTCTCATGCAATTATCTTCAGAAGGTAGGATCACCACTTAAGTTTGAAATTGTTTTATGTTGGTATTTTCTGTGCTTTTCAAGACATCTATTCTGAACATGAATTACTTTTTGTCATGTAAATAAATCATAGCTATGAGCAGAGATTTATAGAGTCTAGTTAGTTATAATAACAAAATTTAATGTTAGTTATAATAACAAAAATGAAAATAACCATTATCCAACAAACACTTTTAAATTGCATCATTGAGAACATATCCTGATATTTTAATACCATGAAGCCAGTATAATTGTTTAAAGATATTCATTGACATGAAAAGTGTTTATAATATATTGTTCAGTAAAAAAGCAAGTAACAAAACAATATGTTTGGTGTAGTTATATATTTGTAAAGTAATATTTATTTATGTATAGAAAATGAAAACTTGGGTAGGCATTTCTTGATAGGAAGATGGAATAGCATGAAATTGTAAATTATTCTCAAATTAATATATATAATTGATATGATTTTAATGATCTTATTTTTTAAAATAAGAACATATCTTTTAAAAATTCATATTAAAGAATAAATGTGCAAAATATACAATATCAAATCTTTGTATAATTTCCTACGTTCAAAATAGTATGATAGTGGAATAAATCAGATAGATTTTTAGAATGCAAGAGGATGTCTAGGCATGGATCTAAGCATGAAGAGGCCTTAATATATGGTAACGGTGTTCTTTTAAAGCAGTGGTAAAATGATGGTTGATATAATAAATGGTTGCAGAATAATTAGCTATTTATCTGGAAGAACAAAGTCAGTGCCCTACCTCATAGCTTATTCAAAATAAATTCTACATAGGTTAAAGTGTCAAGTGTATAAAGTAAAACACTAAAATCACTCAAACACTTTACGAAAATAATTATGTAACTTTAAGTTGGAGGAAACATTCTAAATGAAATAAGAAACTTAAATTACAGAGAAAAGCATTGGCAGATTTAACTACATAGTAATTAAAACCTTCTTAAGGGAAAATAACATCATAAAGTATTGAGGCAATTTGTAGGCTAGAGAAACTATTTGCAATATTTTAGACAAGGGATTTATATTCCTAATTACAATTAATTCTTACAAATAACTAGGAAAAATAAACAAAGAAAATATTATGAATAGGCAATCCATGAAAAAAGTAAGTGAAAAATGCCAATAAAGCATGTGAAAAGATGTTTAGGCCTGCTGGAAATCAGAACCAAACAATGAAAATCCACTTTTAAGCTATCAAAATAACAAAAATGGAAAGGATAGTTAGGATTGAGTACTGACAACGATGTAGGAAACCAGAAGGTATTAGACACTGTTAGTAGTATTTCCCACTGTGGGGAATGTATCCTGTTGGAAAAATAATGCAAGTAAGAATATTTCTGAAAAGATTTTTATTGCAGCATTGTTTGAGGTGGATAAAATACTTGTAAATAGCTCAAAGTGCATTAGTAAGAGAACGATTAAAATACAGTACAGAATATTACAGATTACTATGAGATTATTACAAATAATGAATTGAGTTTTGATGTATGAAAGAAAAAGAAAAAGTATGTAAGTTTCGAGAGGCTCAGACTAAAATAATACATCTGAATATTATCTGCTAAAAGATCCAGAAAATATTTAGGGAAACTGTAACCTCAATAGATGGCAAGATGATATGGTCATTTTGAAACAGGGACTGATATATAAAAAGAGGAAAAGCAATAGCATGATATTATTAAAGGAGGTGGAAGATTTCAGCCTGGATTAAAACAGTAGGAATACTCACCTTAGACACAAGGACACACTCAGGCTTAATGTAAAAGTCTGGAAAAAGATATTCCATGCCAATAGCAATCAGGAAAGAGAAGGTGCAGCAATATTAATATCGGGCAAAATATATTTTAAAAGCAAAACTGTTATATGAGATGAATTAGGTTACTATATATTAATAAAAGGGACAATTCACCAAGAAGAAATAATAATAAATATTTATGTACCTAATACAGGTGCCCCAAAATATAGGAGAGACACACAGGAAAAACTGAAGGGAGAAATAAATGTCTCTACAATAATTGTTGGAGACTTTTACACTCCACTGTCAGCATTAGATAGAACATCTGGATGGAGGGTAAATAAGGAAAGTGAGAGCTTGAATAGTATGATAAATGAACTAGATCTAATAGACATTTATATAGCATTCCTCCCACAAACAGCAGGATACATATTCTTCTTAAGTGTTCATGGATAGTTCTCCAAGATAGACCATATGTTGAGACATAAGTCAGATCTCAATAAATTTAAAAAGATTGAAATTATACAAAACACTGTCTCTGATCATAATGGAATTAAGTTGGAAATTAATAACAAGCAGAAGAAGGGAAAATCCACAAATATATGGAGATTAAACAATACACTCAAATAATCAGAGTGTTAAAGAAGAAATTACAAGAGAAATCAGTAAATATCTTAAGACAAATGAAAATGAGAACACAACATAACAAAATTTATGGGATATAGCAAAGGCAGTGCTGAGAGGGAAATTTATAACCTTCAATGCTTATATTAAAAAAGAAGACAGAGCTAAAATCAAAGACCTAATGCACACCTGGAAGAATTAGAAAAAGAACAACAAATCAATCCCAAAGCAAGCAGAAAGAAAGAAATAATAAAGATTAGAGCAGAAATAAATGAAATGTAGAATAAAAAAATAGAGGAAATCAACACAATTAAAAGTTGGCTCTTTGAGACTAGCAAAATCAATAAACCCTTAGCTTATGCAAATAAATAAAATAAAAAACGAGAAGGGTGACATTACCCCTGACCCAAAAGAATAGAAAAACTCGTAAGAGGATACTAGGAACAACTGTGTGCCAACAAACTAGACAATTTTGATGAAATGGGCACATTTCTGGAAACACATGAACAAAGCACACTGACCCTAGATAAAAAAGAAGATCTCAACAAACCAATCATAAATAAAGAAATGAAACAGGCATCAAAAACCTCCCCAAAATGAAAAGTCCAGGACCAGATGGCTTCACAGGAGAATTCTAGCAATCATTTAAAGACGATCTAATACCAATCTTGCTCAAACTCTTCCAAAAAATTGAACAGGAAGGAATGCTACCAAACTCATTCTGTGAAGCTAACATCACCCCAATACCAAAGCCAAACAAAGACATCATGAAGAAAGAAAATTATAGACCAATTTCTTTAATGAATATGGATGCAAAAGCCCTCAGCAAAATATGTGAAAAATTTGCATCCAAAAATACATAAAAAAATATACATCATAATCAGGTGGACTTTATACCAGGTATGCAAGCATGGTTCAACATGAAAAAAATCAATCAGTGTAATACACCACATTAATAAATTGAAGAAGACAACTCATATGGTCATTTCAATTGATGCAGAAAAGGCTTTAGACAAAATACAATATCCTTTCTTGATAAAAACACTCCAAAAGATAAGAAAAGAAGGAAACTTTGTCACTATGAT
>JAQZBX010101563.1:0-11249 GCA_029593785.1 Cabassous unicinctus
ATGAGGTAGAAACATTTTGGCCCTGTATGTACGATGTAGCAACTAGGAATGACTTTGAACTAAGTGATGACTTTATTAACAAAGACATTTCTCTCTTCCGAACAATTAACAGTACTATCAAGAAAGCAAACGGACAGAAGTTTTCAGAGTGAACATGGATGATGCAATTGCTTTAGACAGAATGGCTGGCACAACATCAGAGTTCACATGTAACCTGCAAAGCTCAGGAAAAAATGAAAGGATTTGGCCAAAGAAGGTGAAATCAGTGAAGACTGCTATTACAGACAGATGTGTAATGCTGGCCAAGCAGGTATCTGAAATTAACAAATGTCTTTGTAAAACTGTATTTCCAAGAAAGAAACAAAAAATCCTAGATATAAAACAGTAAAGGCTCTTTCTGAAATGGAAAAGCACGGGATCACTGAAAATGAAGGTATCACAAAAACTCCCTTATCCTTCCCCAAACATTTACTTGCACAGAGGCTTTTATGCACATTAATTCAGTAAGAAAATGTGTTAAGTGATGACCCGAACTTCAAATAAAGTTTCTGGGTCCTTAGGGAATGAATCTGGAGGAAGATTTGTAAGATAACTGAAAAGACATACAACAGTAGTTGCCTCTGAGATGAAAAAAAAATGGGGGGAGGGGGACTGAAAGAGGAACAAAGAAGGTCTTAAATTGCTGTAATGTTCTACTTCTTTTGCATTAAAAAGTGATGCTAATGTGACAAAATATTAATATTTGTTAATTCTGGTAGTCAGTAAATGAATACACTTAGCTACATTTTCTATTTTTCTGTTCTTTAAATTTTAAAACAGAAAAGAAAAAAACCTACACCTACCATAAAGAAATATAACAGCAAAAGGCATCTTCAGCTCACATTACATTGGCATCTATCTTAAGAAGCCTCAGTCAGTCCAGCCCACAAAGAAAAATTTCCCAAAGAGCCATTTACAAAGCTGATGTTTGTTCAATGGGATTTTACATACATTTGTAAAAATATATTTGCATTTAATTTATTTTTCTAAATAATATTGTTATTTTTATGATACAAAATAGATTTCTAGGTTATTCCTAGAAATCCCATTTTTATAATTGCATATTAAAGAAATAAGAGTCCAATTCATGGTGACTTGATCCTGTGACTGTTATCCAGGAATCAACTATATATTAAGCTAAAAACACCTATCCAAGAGTGGTGAAAAATCACTTGTGATACAAATTTATAGGCACTGACATGTTAAACTTTGACTTTTAATCTTGCTGGCTATAGGAGGTTGAGTTATACACCCCAGAAAAAAATGCTCTTAATCTTCATCCATTCTTGTGGTTATGAACCCATTGTAAATAGGACTTCTGACATGCTAGTTAAGGTATGGCCACATGTATCAGGATGGGTTTTAATCCTATTACTGGAGGTCTATTTTTTTTAAAAAAAGCCACAGGGAGGAGCCAGAAGCTGCAAGTTAAAGGAACTAAAAAGAGAAAGGAGAGGACATAGCCATGTGATGGGAAAGCTAAGGAACCAGAGGACTGCCAGCCAGCCAGAACGCTACCATCCCTGGAAGGTAGCAAGCCTTCTGGACTCTGAAACTGTGAGCCAATAAATTCCTATGGTTTAAGTCAACCCATTCTGTGGTAAATTTGTCAAAGCAGTCTGGAAGCGAAGACATAACTGGCTTAAAAAAAAACAAAAAAAAACTTCCCCCAAATTCTTGATATTAATCAAGTCCTCTTAAATTAATTTTTAAAATTATGCTCAAATCCTGATAAAAACTTCCTACTTAGTTGTTTTCTGCACTTTGAGATATTCTCCATTTTTTGGAGATGTGAACATAAAAGCAAGGCTGGGCCAGGAACAAAAAAGAATAAAGATTAACAGTCTATAGCTGAACAGACAAGAGAGAAAACCATTGGGATATATCTAGAAGAGGTTTGGAGAAAAGTGAACCTGCAAATTCCCTGGCAAAATGATTCTCTCTTTCACAGTTTCTTTAGATTCAACACATACATACATACCATAAGAAGCACAAAAATAGACGTCATACCTTTCAGGCCTAAAGTCTGTAACTGAAACAGTTTTCCCAGCTCAAAAGGTAGAACTCGTAACAGGTTGTTATTTAAATGGAGTTCCCTGTTGATAAAAAAAACTCCAGCAAGTCAGAAGACATTAACTTTTAACTAACAGCTAAAACCTACAATATAATTTCTAGAATATAGGCTCCTAAAAAGCAACAAAACTGTATATTATATTCCATTGTCTAGCACAGTGCTTCTCAAACTATATGTGGTTGAAAAACAACCTCCACCCCAACAAACTGCCACAGACCAAAAGTTTCTTAAACTACAGGAAAAAAGGAAATTACTAGTAAAACTCAAATGAGCAACAAAGACATGAAATACAAGCCCCAATTTTTAAAAATTAGATTCAACAGGTATAAAATTACTCTCGATCACTGTACTTATCTCTCTGTAGGCTGGTAGCATACAGTTTGCAAACTGGCACCAGTCCACAAACCACACGTTGAGTAGTACTGGTCTAGTACACCTGGGATCTACTACACGTTTTAGAAAGTGAAAACGATAAAACAGCTTCTTATAAACAATTAAGTTTATAATTCAATTTTCTCCCACTTTACCAAAGTTTCACTTTAGAAAGAATAGCATTTAGAAAAATAGAATAGCTTTAGAAAGAAATCATTAAGTACTAATGATTATTTTAATGATTATTTTACACAGATATAACAAATTTCAAAGGAATCTTCAGGGACGGGGGAAACAGGGATGGGACAGAGACCCAAACCTACAATACCGACAATTTCCTTTAAGTTTTATCAATTTTAAGTGTGAAGGAGCATTAGCCCTATAATCCTTGTTTCTTGAAGTTTAAATGAACTTTCGTTACTACTGAGCAAAACAGAGGTTGGTGAGGCCATAAAATGAACAACAAAAACTAGTTCTGAATAACTGATTCCTGTTTATTTCCAAATATATCACATGGAAAAAGAGGTTAAGTAAACTTGGTTCAGGGGATGAAAAATGGAAGTAGTACATCCTCAATAATTCAGCCTAGAAAAATGTCAAAAGACTCAACTGGGAGCTACAAACAAGAGTGGTAGAGAAATATTCTGAAGCCTTTTACTGTGGCTAATGATAGAAGGCAGCAAAAAAAAAAAAAAAAAAAAAAAATTGCCAGCAGAAAAAGAGAAAAAAGACGGGTGATATGAAAGGGGGCAAATTTTTCTATTAGGATTAATATAATAGCTGGAATTTGGTTTTATATTCCACTTGACTAGATCTCATCTACCTTAAAAAGCAGAGGCAATAAAAAATTAGCAACTATCATTTATTAACCACCGAGATATGTTGGGCAGAGTGCCAAAAGTTATTTATTCTTTATTTCAAATATCCCTAAACTCAGCCTTGCTGGTTAGGTATGATATCACTGAGGAAACAGGCTCAGGGAGGTTCAGAAGCTTGCCCCAAATCACACAATAATAAATGGCAAAGTCAGGTTTCCAACCTGAGCTCTGCATGACTCCAAAGCCTATGTATGCTCTGTCCTATACACCTATAGTACCCTAAATTCAATGTATTAATTCTAGGTTCTTTCAAGTCCAGGCTTGAATACTATTATGCATACTAGCCCTGGGATGGCAAAAGATTTCAGCATTTGGCAGTGGTTTCCTGGGCCATATATTAAGGATCATAGGGTTTAGTGGGGGAAAAGCACCAAATCTGACAAGAAATAGCTGTCAGAGATGAGTGTGTGCCTATCATTTATTTCTACTCTGTTAAAAAATTTTGGTTCCAGAGTAAAGTACACTACACAAAACGTACCAATACAACAAATTCCAGACAATGACTCTATTTGACTTATTATTTGTTAGTTAACATTAAATTTTTCTAAAAAACTTAAAGGATATAGTTATGTTTACTTTTGTTCAAATACCAGTAAATTCATGGTGTTTCATAACAAAATTGTTATATTTTGTTTTAGGGGGTATATAGTTATATATTAAGTTGAATTTGCATACCTGAGTGATACCATGTTTCCGAGTTCTGCCGGTAAACTACGGATTTTATTAGAGGACAGGTCCAGATATACCAGATTATGAAGCTTGGCAATGTCTGAAGGAATGCGGGACAGGGAATTGTCACTCAGATGCAAAGCTGTCAAGTGAGTTAGTGACCACAAAGATGAGCTTAAGCTTTTTACTCTTCCTGTAAGAGAAGGAAAAACAGGGGTAATATTCTCCAAAATTTTGTCTCTGGATTAAATAAGATTTAGATGTTTTGGTAAGCAACTTGAAATAATCGATCACCTCAGAAACAATGGAAAGAGGTCATCCTTAACTGTTCTAAACAATTCACTGCTTTAAATAAGTTATAAACTTTCCAAATAGCAGATTTTTTAAAAAACTAAGGCAATATGACAATGCTTACATTGCATTTTTATTTTTAAGAGCACAATGGGAAAGAATTTATCCTTTAAAATGACCTCAAAGATGGCATCAGAGTACAAATAATTTACAGTAATGATAAATCCAAATTCTGAACATGATTCATTTAAACTTAAGCAAAAAAGTCAAACTCCAATATGGCACAGGCTGTTCATATCTATACTTCAGAAAACAAAAATTTGGCCTAAAATCAAAAAGGGAAGTAAGATAGTCTCAGTGCGGTTGAGTCTTTAGACCAGAGCACCCAAGTAATAATTCCATCAAGAATCACGTAATCAAACAAAATGTGTATTGTGTAAGTACAAGTAAAAATTCTTGCCCAGAAATATGTAGATATTAAGTCATAACTATATAATCACATTATAGACACAGGTTTCAGTGACTAAGAACAAAATGATACTATCTTTCCACACTGGCACTGGCACAGCTTGGCAAGATGGCCAATGGTTTCTACAGTCCTTCTAAGAATGCTCCCCATAACCCTTGTAAAGGTCCAGTGCCTAGTTTCAGAGGGAATGAAAAAAGCAGATGTAATGGGAATATACCAGTCTTAGAGAACTGATTTTCTTTTTGGCAGAAAAATCAATCTTGAAACTTCTACTTCCAATCAAGATGAATTAACAGGGACTAGATTTACCATTCTGCCTGAAACTACTATAAAATCAGACAAAAATATATGAATCAACAATTTTCAGTAACTGAATGCCAAGCAGGAGAGTGGTATCTGAGAGATGTGAAACAAGCAAGGGGCAAGGGGGCAGGGGGATAGTGTCCCACAATTGTCTCAGGTTACTTCCTGGACAATGTTTGAAGGAGGCAGAGAAGGGAGGGGGATCTTCCCTGAATTCATGGGACACAACGAAGTGTCCAGGGAAGTCAAGATGGCTAGAATTTGCAAGGCAGAGTACCAGAGAGGAGAAAGATGAACAGACAGAAAACTGGAGATCTGCAGACTATGCCATCCAATTTTTCAAATGACTACTGATAAGAACACGTATGTGAGAAAACTGGGCCAGGGAAAAATTACTCAATCCAAAACAAGGCAGAAAAAGGGGAGGGGTGGGAGGTAACAAAAAGCAAATGGGATGAATAGAAAACAAATGGCAAGAGAGTGGATTTAAATCCAACCATAGTAATAATCATGTTAATTATGAATGGTCTGAATACCCCAAGTAAAGTGCAGAGACTGTCAGTTTGGATAAAAAAAAAAAACAAGACCCAATTATATGTTGCCTATGCACTTCATATATAAAGACAAACAGGTTGAAAGTATGGAAACTATGCAAAAAATAATCAAAAGAAAGCTGGAGTCATTGTAGTAATATCAGACAAAGTATTTTTCACAGCAAAATTACCAGGGATAAAGAAGGTCATTTCATAAATACAAAGGGGTCAATTCATCAAGAGGAATAAACAATCTTAAATGTTTATGTAACTGATATCAAAGCATCAAAATACTTGAGTGAAACTGATGGTATGGCAAGGAGAAATAGACAAACCCACAATCACAGTGAGAGATTTCAAACTTCCTTCTCTCAAATGACAGAACAAGTAGAAAGAAAATCAGAAAGGATATTAAAAACTAGAACAACACTATCAACAAACCTGACCTGACATTTATAGAATACTCTACCTAAGAAGAGAGTAAACATTCTTTCCAAATACACACAAAACACTTAGCAAGTCAAGCCATATGACGGGCTATAAAACAAAGACTCAATACTTTTAAATAAATTTAAAAGGATTCAAGTAATAAAAAGTACACTTTCATACCAAAGGTATGTTGTAATTAAGTCAGAAATCATAAAGATACCTGGAAAATCCCCAATATTTAGAAAATAATAACTCATCTCTCTATAACCCCTGGGTCAAAGAAGCAATAGAATGGGAAATCAGAAAATATATTGAACTGGAAGTAAATGAGAACATAGCAAAATTTGCAGGATGCAGGTAAAACAGAAATTAGAAAGACATTCGTAATACTAATTACCTATACTAGCATAGAAATAAGGTCTGAAATCAATCTCAGCTTTTATCTTAACAAACTAGAAGAGAATAAATTAAAACCAAAGTAAGGAGAAAAAAGGAGATAAACCTTAGAGCAGAGCTCAATGAAGTAGAAAAAAGAAAAAACAGAATTAAATCAAGGAAGCAAAAACTAGTTTTTTGAGAAGGAGAATAAAATGATAAACCTACCCAGACTGATTAGGAGAAAAAGAGAAAAGACACAAATTATCAGTATCTGGGATAAGAGGTGAAATCACTACATAGTCTAAAGATATTAAATAGATCATAAACAGGGTCATAAAAAACCAGTTCACATGTTTATAGCAGCTTCATTTTTAACTGCTAGAAATAAATGTTCTTCAACAAAGAAATGGATAAATACACTGTACATGCTACTCAGCAATGAGAAAAAAAACTATTCATGCACGAACAACATGTATGAAATGCAAAAGCCTGCCTACTGTATAATTTCATATACTGACATTCTAACAAAGACATAACTACAGAGACAGAAAAAAGATCAGAGGGTGTGTGTGTGTGTGTAGTTTGCTAAAGTCACCAAGGATTATTCGGGAGCAAAAGAATCACTGTATATATTTATTTTAGTGGTGGTTACACAACAGTATGTTTTGTCAAAACTTGTAGAACTATATACTAAAAAGGGTGAATTTTAATGTAGGTAAATTATACCTTAATGAATAAATTACAAAAGATAAACGAATAGTATGACTAACCGTATGCCAATAAATTCAACAATCTAGATGAGATGGACAAATTCCTAGAAAGCTCACTCAAAAAGAAATAGGTAACTTTAAGAGATCAATATATATTACAGAAAGTGAATTTGTACTTAAAAACCTTCCCACAAAGAAATCCAGAATCAGATGGGTTCATTATTACATCATTTCAAGGCAACCATGTATACACTGATTCATGAAATGAAAGATAAGATTAACATTCTTCACTTTGTTCCATCCCACTAATAACAATATTTTGTCATTGTCAAAAGTTTATAGCATTTCCAAAGAAGATATACAAAGAGTCAATAAGCACTTGAAAATATGCTCAACGTCATTAGCCAACAGGAAAATGCAAATCAAAACCACAATGAGATACCACTTGACAACCACTAGGATGGCTATAATAAAAAAGACAGATAATACTGAAGCCTAAAAAAATAATTCTCTTAAAAATCCTAATAAGCAGATATTACAGTGTGTTTAGCAAAACTCTTATGTTATGGTGAGTCCAGTAAATATGTAATGGTTACAGCATCTCTGAATCACTCACTGGCTCTACCTTAGGTAAGTTTTCACACATAGTAGGTTTTAAATGTTTTTTTAATTAAATGGGGCAATGGAAGTAAAACAGAAAAGGAAGCAAAACAGAAAGAGGATCAAACTTAGAACAATGTTATTGTGCAATAAACAAACCAATGAACCCAACCCAGGGCACCTGAGATACAAAAATAGCAACAACAATAATAATGGGAGAAGCAAGGGAAGGGGGAGGGAAAGGAACTGAGATTTACTGATCAACTAACCAAAAATCAGGCACTGAGCAAATTGCATTGTGCACTTTTTATTATTTATGCCAGTATTTTAGCAGCTTCCAACTCTCTCTGCCCAAGAGGGATGTGCACAAAACCACTGAATTTTAGAGGTAAGAGAGATCCTAAAATAATGTACAAAGGCCTTCATTTTAAAGGTAAGAAAGGCTCAAAAAGGCTAAGATCAAAGGTCATACATCTAGTGGGAGGCACTTGGTTATGTTGATATCAACAACAGAAAATAAATTCTAAGCTCAGCAATTAATCTGGCATCTGGGAGACATTAAGCCTAAAAACAGGTATAAAACGAATAGCAATAGTCTGAATTTCTGGCTTATCTTCCCTTGTTTTCCCCATATCCCATAAAGAGTTTATGTAGAAAAAGGAATTACATATAAAGTGAATTATTTTGACATGTCTACTTTGTATACATTAGTTTTAAGGTTTCCACCCTTGAGAACAGGGGTTGCAGCTGTTACTTACCAAACTAGTGGCATACCAGTACTCTGTTTGGTTGTTGCGAATACACTAATCTGTGGTTATTAAACAGAAATCTTGCTTTGAGTTCAAACACTGAGTTCAAGGTCATGATTTCATCTGCATTTATAGTAAGAATGGTAATATTAACATTATGAAAAGTGTCATATTAAGAGACATCATCCAATATAAACATATAATATAGAACTGAAATTCTATTTGACATGTAGCAGGGATCTCAGCTTGAGGATAAGCTGTGCCTGCCCTAGATTCACACATGTAAAAGCTCATCTGGAGGACTGATGGGGTTGATAAAGCAGGAGTTTAATTGCATGAGAAACTGAAGAGTCACCCGGGGAAAGACCTTACTGGGAGGATGGAGTGAGGCCCCCAAACATCATCCTCAAAAATAACATCTAGTTTTGAAGATGGGATGGTGCATTTTTGAGACAAAAGCCAGAGAATGTACCAGACCTGAATATACAGCTGCTTATTTTTCATTTCCACTTGGAAGTCCAAAAGACAGCTCACACTCGAAGTGCCCAAAATCAATTCTCAATGATCGTCTACCCAAGCCGATATATTTGTGTTCCTTCCATGTCTTAATGAATGACATCAACATTAATCTAGTTCCAAGAACCACCTATGACACCTTTCTCTTCTGCCCATTCTCTGCAGTCCCTGTCTTTTTGTTACCATAACTGTCTTGCCCAGTGCTTTTGCCTGTGATGTTTCTTCTGTCCTGAAAACTGTCAAACCTTCTTTCCAGCAAGATTTTGGCCATTTTCTCAAATTGTTATCAGGCCATACCCAAATGGAGAGTAACTTCAGCTGCTGCAAACTCCCTTAGGCACCAATGGGTCAAAGGAAAGCCTCTGCTGCAGCTCTACCTAGCTACTTCGTACCTGTTCAGGTTCTGAATCAATGACTAAATAAATCAGTAAGCTACAGTGGGTGAGTGTACCACATAACTTCTCTTTATTCCTCCAGATCTACTCACTCTACTTCTCCATACTGCTAGACCAAGAGAGGTCACCATAAGAGGTAGCAAGGACTTTAGCTCCATAAAATTTCTGGGGTTGCCCGTTTGCCTCTCGACATGTGAGATGTTTTTAAAGGTTCAGCATTCTACTCCAAAAGCAGCTATTGGGGAAAGTTGGTCTTTAGAGGATCCCCACTACTTTGCTGTTGCTACTTTCCTGGTGTGATTAGTCTCCCAACTCTCCTGGGAGCATTTAAAAGCAGAAGAGCTATGGACCTCTTTTACAGGATCACACACAGTATTAGTGCTTTGATCATGATTAATCGCAATAATTATTCTTTAATGGTGACTTCAATAATTGTCAATCAAAATGTATTTGTTTGCATGTTAAATTTAATTTATAATTGAGTAATTATTAAATCATTTGAAACATTCAAGTAAACTATGTCCTGTGAAAACTACTTCTCACCTACTTTTAAAGCCCATGACTATTGGGCCATTTCTGTCAACATTCACAACATAGCTGACAAGTTTCAATTGGCATGTTTCTGCTGATTTGAAGAAACGATGACAAACTAGGATTTCTATAAATGCATGAGTAGTAGGGTAATGTACATTTGCATTCCATTGACAGAAAAGTATTTTCCTCAGCCATGGGGTCTCGAGCAGATCAGATTTCCTTCCAGCATTCTGCAATGCATTCAGCTTTTAAATGTGGGGGCACATGTTCTCACATTGACAGTACATGCACTAGGAAGACAGCCAATGTCCAGATGGCAGAAACATAAGGGGATGAAGAAATAACAAAACCCAAAGGAGAGAGAGCATTGGTAGGTATTCTGACACAGAATCAGGTCTATAGCTAAAAGTGACCCAAGAAGTAGCTCCTATGGACATACAATACAGGTCATAAGGATCTGGCTTTGAGGTTTTCTATATAATCTTCTGGCCTGGCATCCTCTCTGAACCATGCTTGGGGTGTGGGAGTAAGAGGGATTTCCTTAATCCCCAACAGGTAGATGGCAGACTATGGAGCAGGTTCCTCTGGGCAAGAAATTCACCTCCTTTCCAGCCCATTATAGGATGGAAGAGATAAAAAATTTCTGGTTCAAAACTCTCTCATCTCCAAAGTATACATCTCAGAAGAAGTTTACCATGGTCACAAAAGCAGTAAACTGTGAAACAAACAAGCTGAGTCCTAGACACAGATTTGTCACCACCAGCAAACCCTGTCTCATTTCTAGAACTTGGGCTCTTAAATCATAAAATTTTGTCTTTTCTAAGGTTTGGGGGGAAAAATAGTAACAAATGGTTGGGATGCATCGTGGACATATTGGAATCCTCGTACTCTGCTGATAAGGAGATAAAATGGTGCAGCTGCTGTAGAAAAGTTTGGCAGTTCCTCAAAGGTTTAAACACAGTTAACGTATGACCCAGCAATTTCACTTCTAGATATATTCCCAAGAGAAATGAAAACATATACAGAAAACTACACAACACTGTTAGAGGAAATCAAAGAAGACTTGAATAAATGGAAAAATATTCCCTGTTCATGGATAGGAAGACTAAATATCATCAAGATGTCTATCCTACCCAAACTAATCTATAGATTTAATGCAATCCCAATAAAAATCAACACTGCATTTATTAAGGAACTGGAAAAACTAACCACAAAATATATTTGGAGAGGTAAGAGGCCCCGAATTGCCAAAGACATATTGAAAAAGAAAAATGAAGTTGGAGGTATCACATTACCTGACTTTAAAACAT
>JAQZBX010101564.1:0-11259 GCA_029593785.1 Cabassous unicinctus
ATAGATGAAGGTAGGAAAACAGATTGCTTTGATAGACAAAATCAGTATACACAGAACATTGGAAATCAAAGAATAAGCAAGATAGCAAAGAAGAAACAAACTAGCAGCACTTAATTTAAAAAATAAAAAGGCAGGGGAAGGAAAGAAAAACAAGAAAAAAAAAAAAAAAACAAATACCCCAAATAAGCACACAAGCAAGCAGTCAAACAAAGCTACGGAAGAAGAGCATTCCTTATTAGGCCATTGTGTAGACTCTCAGGCTGCCTGTGTTCATTAGTCAATTACCCTGCAGGCAATCTTTGCAGTTTTTGAGGTGGGTTTTAGTGAGTAAACTAAGTTAATTTTTTTTTTAAATAGCAATTTTTTTTTTGTAAAAATAAGGAACTCAAAAGAAGCTAGTACAAAAATAATGCCCATGTTTTCCCTGTCCTATGGTGTCAGCTGGATGTTAGATATCCTGGTGGAACACTATTCTTTGAGCAGCTTGGAATCATATTAGTGGTGTCATATATTCAAGGCAGAAATTCCTCCACTGAGCTACCTTTTTCATTGCATCAGTTAGCTCTTCAGAAAGCTATTCAGTCACTTACCCTCAGGCAGGTTTTACTCTCCTATGGCAGCAGTATTCAGCAGGCTGTATGAGCAGATCCCCTATCCCCTCTCCTGGTCAGGTTGAGTTTCCTTTGAAAATCTGAATGGGACCCTGAAGACTGAGTACACAGCACCAAAATGATTTTCAGGCCTCTTCTAGACCCACCCCTCCTCCCTAGGGACCCTGAATAGGCTCTTGAAAACTTATTAAGTGCTTCCCACTGCCTGACTTCCTTAGGGGAGTTGAAATTCTGATAGTCTTCTGTGTGGAACCATTAAATTGGCTGGCTCTACCCTTTCTCAAGCCAACCCTCTGTGTCCCAGGGCAGTTAGGTAAATCAGGCTTCCTCAGCAGATTAACCACTTCCTTGAGCCTGGTGCCACTTTGAGTCAGCTGGTGTGTTCCCCAAAGCTCTAAGGGGGTCCAGGCAACCAAACCCACAGAAAGGAAACCCTTGTCCATGCTTTGCCAGAACTCTTCCGCTCTTGGAGAATCCTCCTTCTTTCTGGGTGGCTGGGGGGAGTAGGAAGTCACGCTGGCCCCCTGCCTTGAAAGTGGGCCTTTGCCATACATCTTTTCCAGGAAAGGGGTTAAATACTCACTCTTTTATCTAGAGCAATCTATCTCCTTATCCAGCTCCCTCCAGATCAATGCCACAAAGTCTCCTGCTACATGGTCTCCAAGATCAGCTCACTTGGGCAGGATCGTGTCCCCACTCAGCTGTCTTTTGCAAGAGAGATGGTGAGTGTCCTCTTAAACTTGCATATACATCATTCTTTATACAAAAATTCATTCAAAATGGATCATAGAAATATACACAAAATATAAATCATAAAATATACAGAATAAAATATGGGGGAAATCTCCTTGGCTTTCCACTTGTAAAGAATTGTTAGATATGATATGAGAATGTGATCCTTAAACAACAGTGTAAATGATAAACTGAACTTTATCAAAATGAAAAGCTGTGCAGTATGAATTTGATGTTAATACAATGAATAACAAGTTGCACTTGGGAATAAATATTTGTAACATATAAGTATTAAAGAATTACTCTTCAGAACATACAATAGTATCTCAAAATTCCATAAATTTTACAGCCCAATAAAAAGTTAACAATGCTTTGAACAAATATTTTATCAACTAAGATAGATGCATTAAAAATAACTGCATGAAAAGAAGTTAGATATCATTAATCATTAGATGAAAAGATATTAAAAGCACAAAGGTACTAGAGTCACAATGCAATGAGATGCAGGCCATTATGAATCTTCCATAACCATACAAAATTGGGTGGGGAAGAGTGTAACCAACAATGTAAGCTATAATCCATGCTTAGTGGCAATTGTTCCAAAATGCATTCATCAATTGTAATCACTGTACCACACTAATGAAGGATGTTGTTAATATGGGAGGTGTAGGGAATGGGACATATGGGTATCACCTTTATTTTTCAATGTAACATTTATTTAATCTAAGTATCTTTAAAAAAATAAATATATATATATTTTTAAAAGCACAAAGATACTGTTACATACTCACTCAAATAGCTAAAATTAAATACTGACCCCATCAATTGCTGGTGAATATATGGTACCACAGGTCTTTCATGCAGTGCTGCAGTGTTGTAGGAGATGCTAAATGGCACAAACACTCTTGAAAATTTTTTCAAATTTCTTAAAAATGTTAAATATATATTTTCCCAATGACCAGCGATTCCACTGCTGTGGATTTACCCAAGTTGATGAAACCATTTGTCCATATAAAGGTTTGTACATAAAAGATTTATTAAAGCAGCTTTATTAGTAATAGCCAAAAACAGACACAACAAAATGTCCATCATTGATGACTGGTTGAAAAAAATTGTAGAATATTGAAACTTTGGAATATTCTACTGCAAAGAAAAGGAAAGAACTGTTAATATGTGCATGATATGAATGAATCTCAGAATATGTCATTTGAGTGAAAAAATCCAAATCTTCAATATACAGTATTTCAAAATATGGAAATCATTTACTAAAACTCTATATAATGAAAATTAATCCAACATGCAAGAAATCAGATCAAGGTTTTCTGGGTATTGGCAGAGAGGTAGTATTGGGGTTTCAATCATGGTCCCCAAAAAAGTATGTTAAGGTCCCAACACTTCATCCTATGGGTGTGAATCCATTTGAAAATAAGACCATTGAAGATGTTAAAGTGTGCCCAAATTTAATGGGGTGGACCTAAATCCAATATGGTTCAAATCCTTAGAAGAAAGGAATTTGGACAAAGAAAGAGAAACCAAGAGAGAAGTTAGTAGCTTGAAGTCAATAGAACTCAGAAGAGAAGGAAGACACTGCCCTCTGCAATAACTGATATGGAAAATCCAAGGAGTTTCAAAGATTGGTGATCAGACAAAACATGCCATCTCCTAGAGAAAGGAAGTCTTCTAGACTCTGAAGCACTGAGCCTATAAGTTCTTGTGGCTAAACCAACTCATTGTACGGTATTTATTTTAGCAGAAAGGAAAGATAGGGAGCTAAAATAGGCAGGAAACTAGAATTACAAAATGGAGAGTTAGGAAAAATTTAAGGGTGATGTTTCTGTTCATTTTCTTCATTGTGGTGATAGTTTTACATGTATGGACTTGTGTCCAAACTTTTCACTTTGTGTATATTCATTATGTACATTACTTCTGTGTTTAAAGGAAAATTCAATACAGTTATTAAAAATGCATACATTTGATGAGAGTGGATGTTCTGAGTGGTTGAGCACTGGCTTTCCACATAAGAGGTCCCAAGATAAATACCTGGCCCAGTTGCCTCAAAAAAACAAAATAAAATTAAATTAAAAAAACAGAAACCACAAAACCCCAAAAACTGATCCTGTTAATGCTTCTCTGGCTGTTTTGGGAATTTGAAATTTATAAAGGAATCTAATGCTTATCATCAAGTTTATTTCTTCAGGAATGCATTTAAACTTTCGCTAGACACTGCAAATTTGACACTTTCCTTTATTTGAAAGATTACAATGTAATCTCATTTTTGGAAATAAAGCCATGTAACACATGCAACAAAAGATATTGGAAGGGGATTCTGGAAAAGAAGAAAGATTTGAAGAAAAACCAACCCTCCATAGAACAATATGAATTTAGGAATTGGTGTTGTAGATGAGGCCCCTGAATATATTTATAAGAATCTTGGTGTGTGTGTTTGTGGAGGGAGGATGGTCATATATATAAGCAGCTAAAACAAGTTAACGTGAATTAAGTCTAGTCAATATCAGCTGTTATCTCAAAGTTAAGAGAATTCAAACATTGTGTTTTGATATCCTTCATTCTAAAGTGCTAGAATCCTTCATTTACCCAATGTTAACTTAAATTTCAAAGCCTGGGAAAATGTACTAACTTTAAATATACCTTTCCTTTTTCTCAGTTACAAAAGACTCAGTGGTCCTCTTTCAGTGCTTCCTGGATATATGAGCTAGTTTCTAACCTCTAGAAGTCTCGGTGATCTTATCTGCATAACAGGACAATAAAAATCATTTCAAAATGTGCATTATGGTCATGAATAAATAACGTATGAACTTTGGGTATTCAATAATTGCTCATCAAATAGTTATCATTATTATTTTGAACTATAAGATATTATAATAAGTTAATTTTGTGAACAAAATTTTAATGTATAGTTTTGTGTATGGTAAAGACATATTGGTAACTAGACTTCCTGTGCACATTTGGGACAAAGTCTATATAAATGTGAATATGCAGTCACATGGAGAAAGAAATTGATGGCTAAGTGGATAAAAGTTTTGGTATACTTGAAGGAAGTTTTCCTCTGAAATTTCTCTTATTTTTCACTTAATGAATTCTCTTTTCCAAACCTGATATGCATATGAGAGGAAATGTTTATTCACTCTTCTCTTCTCTTCTCTTCTCTTCTCTTCTCTTCTCTTACCATTTAATTTTGCTAAAGTTGCCAAAGGTAATGTGCCAGAAATGGGTTGGCTTTTAAAATATTGAATTTTTACTTTGCAAGAATACAGCTCTGACGCCATGAAAATGTCCAAATCAAGGCATACTCAGGCAATGCATTCTCTCTGAAGACCAGTTGTCAGAAATCCTGGACTCCTCTGGCATAGAGCAAGGCACATGATGGCAACTGCTTGTCTCTCCCTTATCTTTCGGGTTTAGTTCCTTTCAGTTTCTGGCTTCCAAGGCTTTCTCTCTTTTACTGTGTATTTCATTCTCCTATAAATGACTCCAGAAAGAGAATATAGACCACCATGGACAATGTCTTCTTGAAGTAACCTGATCAAAAGGACCTTAACCAAAGTAACCTAATCAAAAGACCCTGTTTACAATAGGGTTACACTCACAGGAATGGATTAGCTTTAACAACGTGATTCTCTGGGGTCTATTCAGTTTCAAAACATCACACTTCACCCTCTGGGCAACAGAAAGACATGCTCTTTCCAAATGCATAATGCATGCATTCCATCAAAATACTCTAAAATGTTAAATCATTTTTGTAACAATATTAAAGGCAAAGTGTCATCAAAATTGACTATGGGTGTCATTTGTTTGGATCAATATTCCCCTTAGACTTTGGACCTGTGAAACTTAGAAAATTTATCTGTTCTAATATGCAAAGAAGGAACATTCATAAGATAAAGTTTCCCATTGCCATAGGGAGAAATTGGAAGGAAAACAGAAATCACAATCTCAAAACAATTCTGAGACCCTGAAGAGATTACTTCTTTATATTTAAATGTTGAAAAGTCATCTATAGAATGACGCTTTGTCCTCTGGCCTTGAAGGAGGGCTTTCACAGCAGGTTTGCTCTCCCCAAAAACTGGGGTGAGGCTCTAATATCTCCAAGCATTGGGTTAATGACCTGCCTTCATCAAAGATAGGGGTAACAGCCAAATGCTGGCTCCACCCTCCTAAAACATCGCGGTGACTGCCAGCTCCTCCACAACCCCCAGGAATCTGAGAGGATTGGGTGATAACACTCTTCCTGAACAATGGGGTAGAAAGTAGGGCCTCTCCAAGTTCTGAGATATAGTCACCCTTTCCATGTACAAGGTGGGCCCTCTACATTGGCCTGAGACGTCTTCCATACAGACCTCAGCTTTCATGGTTCTGCCTATGAAGTCATTTTTCCTTCAATCTGTCCCTTTTACTCCAGGCTGGCAGTGGTTCAATCATACAGATCTTGCAAAAAGTGGTCAATTGCATGTAGCAAACATGGTTCCTAATGATCAAACAAGAGAATTTTCCACAAATTCTTTCTGGACAAGTGAGCTGCACTGAAATTGCTGACTAGTTCCATGTTCAGTTAAAACCTCACATGAGACACCGTTCTCTGGGAACTCATTTTCTGGGAGATCAGAATTTCCCAAATCATCAATTTATCATTTCTATGTGCCCAGGAGTTCATTTCTCCTTATCCATTTCCTCTTACATTTTACCATAAGCTGCAAGTAAAACCAGGCTTCACTGTTCACATTTAGTTTAGAAATCTCTTCAGCGAAATATCCAGGCTTGTCACTTTTAAATTCTGTCTTCAGAACACAATTTTGCCATGATCTCTTCTTCATCAAAGCAAGAATCACCTTTCTTCCATTTTATGGTGAACCATTTATCATTTCTAAGTCCTCTTAGAAGGAACTTTAGCATCCATATTTGTACCAACAGTCTCTTCAAAGCAATCTAGACCTTTTCTATCAACCACCTCACACTTCTTCCGGTCTCTAGTCATTAACTCATTTTATTTATTTATTTATTTATTTATTTATTTATTTATTTATTTGAAAATGCAAGGCATTTATTTAGCTCCTTCTTTTTTTCTGAAATTTCAAGTGTTTTGTGTTTTATTTATTTTTTATTGTCATTAACCCAGTTTAAAACGCTCTTAACATTTTTCGTGTATGCAATAGCAGCAACACAATCCAGGCACCAAAATCTGTTTTAGACTGAAAAATATTCCCAAAGTGATATACCAGAAATGGGTTGAATTTTACAAGGAGGATTTATTATCTTATAAGTCTTCAGACTGAGTCCATGAAAATGTCCAAATTATGTAATCATCAGGCAATACTTTCTCCCTGAAGATTGACTACTGGTGATCCTGGATATGTCTTTCACATGGCAAGGCAAATGGAGGTGACTGCTTGTCTCTCCCTTCTTTACAGGTTTCATTATCTTAGCTGAATCAGTTTTCATCATTTTCTCACTGAATTTCATTCTTTTATAAAGGACTCCAGTATGATGATTAAGACCCAACTTGGCAAGACCTTAGTGAAATAACCTGATCAACAAACCCTTAAATTAAGTATTGTAATCAAAAGGCCTTACACGCAATAAGTTTCCAACTGCAGAAATGGATTAGCTTTAACAATGTGATTTTCTTGGGCCTATTCCATTTCAATCTATTCATCTTCCTTTTCTCAAGCATCTATTTCAACAAAGTCACTACAAATAAATATCTGGGTTACAGTTGATTTTTCAGGTTACTGATTTTATTGCTCTATCTACCTTTATATTACTCTTGAAAATTATCCTTATTGGATGGTAAATCCTTGATTTACAAAACATGATTTTAAGCTGTTGAAATTTCATTTTCTATATGAGTCAAAGTTATTGGACAATGTTCTTAGCAACTGTTAGAAGCATAATTTGGTAACAGTAATATTTTGAGAATAATACCAGGCATTAATTTTTCTATAGTTAATAAATCAATAGACATTTAGTGATTTGAATTTGCAACCATATTGTGACAAAGCCCAGACAGGTTGCCCAATTTATGAAGAAGATATATTAAATTCAGAAACAAATCATATGGTATGCAAATTCACACACTGTGGTATAATAAATAATAGAGTCCAGGTATTAACTCTTTCTCTGGCCACAAATGTTTCCCACATATATTCTAGAAATTTTCTTTCTATTATGCAGTGTCAGTCTTTTTAGGTATTTTGGAAAACTTATATTGAATGATAATAGAATGCAAAAATGAAGGCTACATTTCTAACAATAGAGGGGAAATTGATTTGAAAAATATGATAAATATGATATATGGAGTCCAGGGCAAAACCATCTAGGTAAACTGTATTGTACTTCTCTTAGTTTTAACTATTGTTTTAATCCGTGTTTAATTTAAGTATATAATTTTTATTGAAATGTTTGTAGAAATAAATATACTTATGTTATAAAATGTCGGCATTTTGCTGTCACAAATCAAGAAAAAGAAAAGCAAGCAAGAAAAAATTAATCAAACCAATTGCATTTGCTTATTGTTGAGAGTTTTTTCTTCCTTTTAAGTTAATAGGTATCACTACATCAATCTTTCATTTAATTTTTACCTAATGTGTTAGAGAGCATATATTCCACTAGTGAACTCAGTTACAACTTTACTTTTGGTTTTACATTGTTGAACAAACACTTTGCACAAATCATACTTGTATCATTAAAAATTTGAAGTTTGTTAGGATCAAGAGCTACATCTTTCTAAGTAATTAAACATATATTAAATTGTAATTGGGTAATGTTTGCTACTTAATAATATTTTTATAGGATTTCAACTGGCTGAATAAATGCATACATATTTATTAATGTCAAGATTGAATGTATTTATCTGAAAGATTTATGGAAATTTTAATGATTTTTATTAAATATTAGATTTTCATTTTATGAAACGCTGGAATCATGCCAAACCTAGTTTCATGAAATATATGTTATTATTAATATTATCCATATACTTTTCTGACATTGACTTATGAATTTTGCCTTTTCAGACTAGTGTTATGTGTTTTTTTTCCTTTTATGCCTTTTTATTGCACTGGACTTCGGAAAAAGAAATAACGTAACTGCATAACTTTTTAGCACTTTCCCAAAACAAACACATGGACAATCTATTTTGGATTCATTTTAATTTGATACATTGCTATTTTGATGGGAAACTTTCTTGTGATTCTATCTCATGCAGTCAACCAATTGACTTACCCATGTGTTTTTTCCTTAATTGCCTTTCATTTTCTGACCCTTGGTACACATCCACAGTAATACCCAAACTAATGACTGACTTACTGGCAGAAAGGAAGATCATTTCATACAGTAACTGCATGATACAACTGTTTATCATTCATTTCCTTGGAGTCATCAAGATCTTTATCCTCACAGGGGTGGCTTATGATCACTAGGTGGCCATGTGCAAGACCCTGCACTACATTATCACCATGGGCAGGTGCAGACATAATTGGGATCATCGTAGCTTATCATGCTGGGTGAATGATACACTGCCAGTCAGTTTCTTCTCAATATCTGGTTACCTTTCTATGGTCACAATGAGATAGATCACTAGTTCTGTGATGTATATCCTTTGCTGAATCTGGCCTGCACCAATACATACAGAATTGATATCTTGATAATTGTGAATGCAGGTCTGATTGTTTTGATTTCTTTCATGATTGTGATGGTATCTTATTTTCTGATATTTTACCCATGAGTGCTTACCCTGCAGAAAGCCATGGTAAACCATCCTCTACTTGTAGTCCTTGCATTACAGTTGCGATCCTATATTTGTGCCTGTTCTCCTTATTTTAGACCACCCAAAATTTTTCCAGAAGATGAAGTCTTTGCCCTTCTCTACATCATCAATGCCCCCTTCCTGAGCCCTCTAATTTATACTCTGAGAAACATGGAGATAAATGCTTTGAAGAAATTGTGGTGCCATCAGTGGCTTTCAGAAGGGAAGTAACTTGTAGGAAAGGCATTTCCACATTTCCTCTAGGCTTTTATAATACTGCCTATTTAAATTAGGGCCCTAAAATTGAGCTGGAATTATATACAAAGTAGAAGTCTTCACATTGGCCCATGACTCTTCTTGACTGGAAACTTTTGATTATTTTTCAATTGTCCTTTTTTCCTCTATTCTTCTCACATATTTGTTTCAAGTCCTTATCTTTACTTTAACATAGAAAGTCATTTGTTTGTCCTGTTGTAGAAGGCAAATCTAACCAGAAACCGTCTGGTAGAAGAGAAAAGCAATTTACAGGCTCTCTGTCCCAAGATTACACAACAAAACTTAGAAGAGTGATATTTTGGCTGATGCCAACAAATAAATGAGTGGAACATTTAAGTAAATTGGCTACTCAGCATTCATAAACTCTCCTCTATACATAATTAAACTCCTTAATAAAACAATTACATAATCCCACTTCGACTAAACAAGATAAATCTACAGATATATTCTGAAATCGACCATTAAAAGAAATACTGCATGCTCAATGTCTTTGTAGACATCTCTGGATAAGTTAATTAAAATATTAGTTGTTTTTCTACTAGGTTACAATACCACCTGAATAATCTGTAGCTTAAAGATTACATTGTAAATTTAACTAAGAAAAAGCATCTTTTATAAAAATAATGAGGAAATAAATATAATTCATTCATATACACATATAAGTAATTATATTTGTATACCACATACACATATAACTCTAACAAGTAAAGAAAAATTATTACAAAGCTAGTTACTTAAATTGCTCTTAAGGTTTTAGTTAAATTTACGCCTTTATTTCTTCCACATTCTATTCCACCTTCCCTTTGCTCTCAGACTGACATTCAGCTATTAGGATTTATCTAGTAGTTGAACAAAATTTCATTTCTGAATTTTTCACTCCTCAATAGTCATACTATTATTGTTGCTTTATTTTTTAATTAACATTCAATTTTCATCATGGAAATTATAAGAGGTGAATATGAGAATTCCCTTGTTTGAAGATAATGATCAAATCTGCCCTCATTGTTATAAAAAAACCACATTATCTTGGTTGTCAGTACCAATCAATACATCCCCTTGTTTGTCTGTTGGCATAGTACAGACAGGAGGAACCTATATTGACCATCTGGTTTTCTCAATTATCAGTTCTATAAAATCATTGCTGTCATCCCTGGTGAAAGCATAACCTTTTCATAACTGTGGTCACAAATCATCTTTGCTGAAAATGGGGAGAGAGGAAATATTCAATAGATAGATTTTTATCATAATTGTAAAAGGAGTTACTTGCACTTACATACATTGATACCCATAACTGTTTATTCTGGATATCAAAGAAGCAATATTACATATTTGCCAATACATCCTTAAATATAAAGCCCCAGATTTTCAAGCCATTTACTCTGAATTCGTGCTTGAATATTCAGCAAGACATTCCACTACTTTATCATAGCAACCACTACAGAGTAATGGGGAACCTGGTAAGACCAGTGATTTCCTTGGGAATGTGCCCACCACCATACTTCTTTCACTTTGAAATAATGTACTTGATCGGGTTCGGTGATGTTTGAATAACATGAATATTTGAGTTCCAAGAATTTCTATAAGCTCATGGATTACACTGTTGCTACAAGCATTATGAGAAGAAAAACTAAATCCATCCACATATTAGTAGAAGTGTCTATTTCTATGAGTACAAATTCTACCCCTTCATTATTGAAAATTTTCCATGTAATCAACTTGTCACCAAGTGGCTGAATACTTCCACTGTGAGATAATATATATTGGATACTCAATCTTGGTTTCCAAAGTTTTCATATTTATATTTCTCCTTCTGCTTGCACTTCTTACAATGTAACATCAACAGTTCCATAAAATTTTATTATCTAACATCTCTTCCTTTGT
>JAQZBX010101565.1:0-11249 GCA_029593785.1 Cabassous unicinctus
CAAGAAGCCAGGAGAGAGGCATGGGGCAGACTTTTTACTACACAGTTCAGAGGAAGCACTGCTCTTCCAACTCCTTGATTTTGGACTTCTGGCCTCCAGGACTGTAAGATAATACATTTCTGTTGTTTTAAGCCATCCAGTTTGTGGTACTATATTGTGATAGCCCTAGGAAACTAATATGGATGGTCTGACAGTAAATCATGAAACCCTAAAGTAGATATGGCATTTAAATATAGAGGCTTTTACCATGTTCCATTTAATTATTGTTTTAAAAATCACCAATGTAATTGCTTTATTTATATCTCTTGTCAATCACTGGTTGCCAACTAATAATATAAATTAGTTTTCAACTACTGCAATGTGTCAAATTAGAAATCACTAAATATTATATTGCCAAAATTGGTGTGTAAAGTTAGATTTAGAAAAATTGTATTAAAATGTGCAGACAGGCTGGTATCTCTTAACACTATATTTCCATAAATTACATGGAGCATGATGTTCAGGACATAGTTTACTAATAATTGTATTGCTCATTATAAAGTTGTGTTTACATAAACTTTATACCATTACTTTTAGAGGAGAGTCTAAACTGTGTTCTAAGAGAAAACAAATGGAATATATTGCAAGTGCCACTTTGCATTAGATAACTAAGAATATGAATGCTGTTTTCCAACCATGGCATTTCCAACCATAGCTGTGACAGTTTGAATTTTGTGAATCCCAGAAAATGATTATGTTCTTAAGCTAATACATTCCTGTGGGTATGGGGCCCTTTGGTTGCATTAAATTCAGTTAAGTGGGATTTGATTAGATTACTTGATAAGATCACTTTAGGGGTTTTGAGTGGACTATGTCAGTGAGGTATGAACCATCTTGGGTCTCTGCCCTCTTGCTAAGTCTGATATAAACTGAGACAGAGAGAGTTACACACAGAGAAAGGAAGCCACCGCTTTTGACCCTGCCATGCATGTAAGAGGACTCCAGGTTCGTTCACAGCTGCAGAATGACAGAGAAGCTCTGAGATGCTGAGAGAGGAGGCCCTGAAGGAGATAAGCCATATGCCTGATCGTGCACAGCTGGCTTCTAGGAGAGGGTGAGCCTGGAGGGGAAGACAGGGACTTCAGCACAGATCACCAGCCATCTTGCTCCACCACATGGCAGAACGCCAGGGCCATCAGTAGCTGACTTTGGTGAGAAAAGATCTCTGATGGTGCTTTGATTTGGAAATTTCTGGCGTCAGAACTGTTAGATTTTCCCCTAATAAAATTCCCATTATAAAAGCCAACCCATTTACGGTATTTTGCATCAGCAGCCCTTTGGCAAACTAAGACAATGGCATTCGAGTTTGTTCATTCTTTTATTCATTCATCAAACTTTATAGAAAACCTCATACTCTAATATTAGGAAACAAGCCCCCCAAAATAAAGTTATAGATGAGAAAAGTACTATTATATTTTACAGAACAAGTAAATATTTCACGCCACTCTTCAGAGTGAGAACTTGTTGTGGCTCCTGGAAGTAAAACTCATAAAGTGTGGGAATTTCCCTAGAGTTTGGATTCCAGGAGTTTTTATCTCAGAAGCTAGTCCACACCTAGTATCCAGAAATTAGTCAATTATCCTCCACGTATTCATACCCAACGCTGGCTCCAGCAGTGGTTTCTGCTCTCAGTATGCTGTGATTCTCTGTATCTGCCTCTCTCTCCAGTATTAGGGTAATAATTTGCCTTGCTGCCTCAATTCTCTGAAGGAACTAGGAATAGTGACTGATTTTTGGGTTTTCAGCTTTTTTATTATTGCGAGGATGTGAGTGATGACTTCAATGCTCTTTACATGTTTTACTGGAGATTGAAGTCTTCCCTCCAACTTTGAGAATTTTCAAACATATACAATACAAAAGTTGAAAGATTAATACAATGAACAATGTTATACTTTCCACCAAGGTTCATAAATTATAAAAGAATTGCCACATTTGTCTATCTGATTTTCTTTCTCTTACATTTTTTACTATACAATGTGAAAGTAAGTTGTAGGCATCATTAAGATATTTCTTAAGACCGTGTAACTTTCCTACACCAAAGTTCCAGTCCATATCCAAGTTTACTCCACTGTCACAAGAATATCTTTACAGTTTGAAGTAGGATCTGGTTATACTCACACTTTGGAATTTATTATAGTGATGACACTTGCTTTTAATGAAATGTTTTTAAGGTTCAAAAATTTCCTATATTTAATGTATTAAATACATTCCATTACACTAAGCCAGTAGATTTGCAGCTAAATTCTAACCAATGTGTTTATCTTTCTTTTTGTGAAACCATGAAGTATTCCTTTTCAGTGAATTTGCAGCAGATATAAATGAACACAAGGCCAGAGAAGCTAAAATATCTAAACCACATGGTTAGTAAATGGTAGAACTGGAATTAAACTCTAAGTTCATATAGTAATTATATCAATCAGGGATCTCCACAGGAACTGAATCAACAGGGCACAGAGATGGATGGATGGATGGATGGAGGATGGATGGATGGATAGATAGATATGATATATAGACAGATACACACACACACATATACACACATAGTTTTGAGACTGTTATATTTCCTAAGGGATAACTGATGTATACATGACTTGAAGCAAACACTAGGGAAGTATGCTCAATTCTTGAAAATATTAAAGTGAAAAACAGTAACCCTCATATATAGGGGAAAGTATATTATTTTCTTTTACCCAAATAATTTTAACAAGAGAACTCTTTTAAGTGATTCTTTCTTAGCAGGATTAGAATGCCTTCATCTTATTTCATTATTGAGGAAAATTTTGTTGCTTACATTTCTGGTAGAAATTATATCTATTCAAGGATATTTCAGCAGGTTAGCAGGACAATTATTGATTCTGAATCTTTAAGAGCTTTAGAAAATCCTAGCCTAAAAGTTGAAATTGAAATTCTTTATCAAATATAAAAGAAATCAAGCAACCAAAACAATTAATTCAAGCCTTTTTAGGACAAGTTAAGCACTGATGATTGATTTCAGTCATTCTGCACATCTTCCAAATTATAGAAAATCTTCAAGGATTCATCTATGGCTGAATTTGAATCAATAGCTCATCTTTCAGCTGTTAGGTCCAGACCCCTTCAACCTTTTCAATGTACTGCCCTAACCTTTGTAATTTTTCTTGACTTTTCATCTCTGACTCATTCGGGTCTTCTTCTTTTATTTAATTCATACAGTTGGCATCCTTGGCAAACAAATAAACAAAAAACCAGTCCACTGTAAAGTATTAAATTGAATGAACTTTTGAGAATACAGCATATATCATGTAAGTACAGACATCTAGGGGATGTTTTCTTAAATAAAACTTTATGGTTTACTTATCTAGGTCTAAGAGCTGGAATTACTCCTAACCATTAGGATAATAAAAACTCATACAGATTTTTTTCTTCTGTTGATATCACTGATTAAATATATCTGAACTGATACACACAATTGAGTAGCTGATTAATGTAAAATCAACTAATGGCAACGTTGAAAGAATAAGCTTTAATTATTTCTGATTGTACCTCTTTGCTGATTTAAAGGAAACAGTTATGGGTTATTATCTACTACATTTGTTTCTGGTTTGGATCCATGTAAACAGCTCTGCATTGTAAATCCCTAACTTTAAGCTAGAGTTGTTTTGTGCAGATTTTGTATCCTGAAAGTAATTTGGTTAGGACATTACAATGCAAATATCATGAAATCTAATATGCTACCAGATCTCTAAATTCAATTATGTTACTGCATAACAGAATAATTGCAGCAAATGTGGGAATTGGGGATCCTCTTTGGTCTCAAATATTGCATTTTGAGATTTTCTTTTCTTGGTTTTCAATTGTTCCATTTTTTATTTTCAAATAATTGCCTTTGTTTATTTTCTTCTTACTTGATTGATTGGCTCTGTTCTACTAAAGGTCAGAATAGAAAAATGAAGGAAGAAGATATAAAATCAGAGGGGTTTTATGACCCAGCCTTAGTCTATGATCCTTGGAAGCTCTGACACCATGGAACTCTTCTCAGTGTGCAAGCCTGATTTACTCTCTTTTACCACCATCTGTTTTATCTTTCAGAAACATTGGAATTGGATTTTTAAAGCTTTATTGTCTCTCTTTTAGAAGTTTGAGATTAAGATGAGCTATAAATTTTACTTATTTTTAATGCACATGCTCACTGGGTTACTTTTTAATTTCCCACTCTGCTCCAAAGTGGATAACTTAAGCAATGCTAAGACATCTGTGGGACATTAGTGTTTAACTGCTTATAGTGCTCAATTATGGTGGAATGTGTTTAGCTTAGAACACAATAGAACTCCTGTATTCCAGGCCACTTGGGGAAACATGAAAACACAACCTTCTTTTGGTTGTTTTGTTCATTCCCAGTGATTTCAAGTCACCTGAGTTCTACTATCCAGAATTTATTTTATAAAATCACCAAAAAGTGAACAATGCACCTAAACCATTTTTTAAACTAATTGAATTTAAACCTTTACATTGTTATGCAGATATTTAGTGTGCTTATAAAGACATTTTAACATGATTGTGATTTAAATCCTTTAACAAATAGGTTTTAGAGACAGGTGTTTGGTTATGTAACAAAGTAAAAGTATATTAAGTCAGTGTAATGCCTGATTTCTCATGTCAGGGCTCAAAAAGCTTTCTCTGTACAGGGCCAGATAGTAACTATTTTGGGCTTTGTGCCCCCATGTGGTCTCTGCTGCAAATACTCAACTCCGTTGTAGTATGAAAGCAGCCATAGGCAAAGCATAAACAGATGAGTGTGGCTTCATTCCAAGAAAACGTTAATCACACACACACACAAAATGCAGTGGATCAGATTTGACCCTAGGCCCTGTGTGCCAATGTCTTCCCTATCCTCATGATAGTAGACATTTCGTTTATATGTGTTGTGCTATAAATTCATGTTTAGCCACACAGATGTAAATAATCTAAGCTACCTGAAATTTTGAAAAATGATTTACTATACTAAATGTATTAGATATTCTTGAACGAAAACTTTTGATGAAGAGATAAAACAATTAGTGAACAATTTATGGATATGAAAATGTTATGAAAATATAGTTGGTTTAATAGTTTAACATTAAAAATAGTGGAACTAAGGAAAATTTTCAAGGTTTACTGGGATGATGATGGCACAACTCTGATGAAAGTAAGAGCCACTGAGTGTACACTTTGGATAGAATGTACAAGGCATGGGACTGTATAACACAGTGAACCATGTGGTGGAAGATGGACTGTGGTTAATAGTACAAATATGAAAGCGTTCTCTCATGAACTATAACAAATGTACAATACAAATATATGGTGTTAATAATAGGGGATGTGTGGGAAAATATACCAAATGTACACTATGGGCAATAGTGGTAATAGTCTGATGATGTTCTTTCATAATCTGTAACAAATGTTCCACAACAATGTAAGGTTTTGGCGTGGGGAGTGATGAATGGGAATTCTGTACATTATGCATGATTGTTTTGCACGCTCACAACTTTTCTAATAAAAAATATATATTAAAAAAAGAGCATAAGGAACATGCAAAAAATAAATTGTGAACTAATTTGGGCCTTCTTAATTTTCCACAATCAGTATACATTTCTTCTATTTTAGCAGGAAAAAAGTAAGCTTGTCAAATAAAGATACATCAGTTTCTTTCAGTTCAAAACAATCTCTTTTCAAGTAAATTCATTTTCTCTTGGTCAAATGTTCAGACTCACAGAGTTCTCTCTCATCTTCGTACATATAATGGTGTGAATGATTATCAAACAACTGACGTGATGGAAGAGAGATCTCTAGATGTCAAGCTGAGTCCTGTTACTAGCCTCTCAGTCATTGGTGGCCTCCTCTGTTTAAACCCAAGGCTGGTGAAAGGCTTGTGCTGTTCTCTTGTCATAGGCAAATTCCAAGAGCTTGGCTATATCCTCCTGCTGGACAAACTTTATCTTGGCATGCAGATTCCCATCAAGTTGACTACAACTCCCGTTGGATCCCCAGAACAGGCCTTACCTGGCTCTGTAGACTTCAACCATATGAGCTCTTTGACCTACCTGGGTGATCCCCCAGCAAAATCTCAGCTATTTTCTGTGACATCAAAATGACAAGAAGGAACTTATGGATCAAGTCCACAAAATTGCCATGAGATACCCTGCTGTTCTACTTCTAACATCTTATATATGAATTTCTACTTTTCACATCTCTACATTTACTCTGATTTGGAAACCCACAAGGGGATCACTGGTAGGTGCTCCTCAACCAGAGTGTCAAACTCAAAGTTGCACAAAATCGCTTCTGAGGTCTGCTTATTTGTTCCTTTGTTGTTTTTTTTTGTTTTGTTTGTTTGTTTATTTGTTTTTTTGTGTGTGTATTTTTTCCCCAACATTTTTCTTGATTTGCTATTCTAGTCACCACCTTCTCCTTTTAACTGATTTGAGGAGATTGGGAGATCTCCCAATATGACACTGACCTCTCATATCTTGTCTCCTTCTATCTTCTCATTTGTGAAAGGGATCTTCCTTCCATCTCCTCTTGGACTGTTTGTTTAAATTCACCAGTGAAGCCACCTGGGCTTGGGCTTTGCTTTGCTGGGGTGGTTTTGATTACTCATTCAATCTTTTTACTTGCTATAGGTGTGTTGAGATCTATTTCTGCTAGTGTCAGTGTAGGTAGTTTGTGCGTTTTAGGAATTTGTCCATTTCATCCAGGTTATCTAATTTGTTGGTGTGTAGTTGCTCATAGTATCCTCTTATAAACTTTTAAAAAAATTTCTGTGGGGTTTGTATTCATGCCCCGCCTTTCATTTCTGATTTTAGCTACTTATGTCCACTCTTTTTTTCTTTGTCAGTTTAGCTAACGGTTTGTCCATTTTATTGATTTTTTTAAAAGAACCAACATTTGCCTTCATCAAATGGCTCTATTTTTAAAAAATTCCCTATATGATTTATCTGCACTCTAATTATTGTCATTTCCTTCCTTCTGTTTGCTTTAGGTTTAGTTTGCTTTTCTATTTCTAAATCCTCCAGTTGGTGAAGTTAGGTTTTTTATTTCAGTTCTTTCTCTTTTTAAAATATAAGCATTTAGACCTATAAATTTCTCTTTTAAGTCTTATATATTTTATTCTAAATCTACTATTTCATTTATGTCTACTTTCATTTAATTGGTTTATTTTTTCTAATGACCCATTTTGCATCCCTTCTTATTTCCTTCTGTATATATATTTCAAATATTTTCTTTGTGGTTACCATGGGGCTTAAGTTTAGCATCTTAAATCTATAGCAAGCACATTTGATTTGATGTCAACTTAGCTTCAATAGCATACACAATCTAAGTTCCTATACCCCTCTGTCACCCCACCTTTTTATTGTACTTGATATAAATCTTATCTTTATACATTGTTCATCTCAAACCATAAATTTATAATTAATTTTTATGCATTTGCATTTTAGAACCTGTTAAGAATTAAAAAGTGGAGTTATATACCTAAAACAAATATAATATTACTGGAATTATAAATTACCCATATGGTTAGTTTCACAGGAAGTCCTTATTTTTTTATGTTACTTTGATCCACTGTCTAGTGGTCCAGTGTCCTTTCCTTTTGGTCTGAAGAACTTCTTTAGCCTTGCTTGTAGGGCAGGTCTAGTGGTGATGAACTCCCACAGCTTTTGTTTATCTGGAAATATCTTAATTTGACCCTCATTTTTGAAAGACAGTATTGCTGCATAAAAAATCTGTTTGGTGGTTGCTTTCTTTCAGCACTTTAAATGTTCATCCCACTGTTTTCTTGCTTACATGGTTTTTGATGATAAATCAGTGTTTAATCTTGTACATAACAACTTGCTTTTCTCTTGCAGCTTTCAGAACTCTTCCCTTGTCCCTGGCATTTGACTGTTTGAATATCATGTATCAGGGCATGCTTCTCTTTGAGTTTTCCTTGTTTAGGATTTGTTAGGATTCTCGAATGTACATATTCATATCTTTTGTTAAATTTCAGAAGGTTTCTGCCATTATTTCATTGACTATTCCTTCTGTCCCCTTCTCTTTTCTTCTAAGACTTGCATAATAAAAATATTGCATTGAAGGTGTCCTACAGCTCTCTTAGGCTCTGTTCACATTTTTTCACTGTCTTTTCTTTCTGCTCCTCAGCTGGACTTATTTCAAGTGACTTTTCTTCAAGTTCACTGATTTTCTTCTTCTGTCAGCTCCAATCTTTTTTTGAAACCCTCTAAGGAATTTTTCATTCTAATAATTGTGGACTTCAACTCCAGTATTTCTGATTTGTTTCTTTTTAAAAATTTGATCTCTTTATGGAGATTCACATATTGTTCATTGATGTGTTCCTGATATCCTTTAGTTCTTTCTATGTGTCTCCTTGAACATATTGAAGATCATTTTTAAAAGTGCTCTATACATTGATGACAGTGGTGTATTGAATCTCCACCTATTCTTGTAAAAGTGTCTATTTCTCCCTTCCGTTTTGTAATATTTTCCTCATGTATTTTGGGGCATGATGGTTAGGTGTATAAATATTTATGATCATTATTTCTTCTTGGTGAATTGCTTCTTTCATTAACATATAGTGTCCTTCATTTTAAAGTCTATTAGTGTAGCTACCCCAGTTCTTTTTTTTTCTTCCCAGTTCTTTTCTGGTTACTATTTGCATGGAATATCCTTTTCCATCCTTTTACTTTCAACCTATTTATGTCTTTGGGTCTAAGATGAGTCACTTGTAAACAACATTTAGTTGGATTATGTTATTTTTTATTTTTTTAAATCCATTCTGCCAATCTGTGTCTTTTGATTGGGGATTTTAATCCATTAACTGTTAGTGTAATTACTGTAAAGGCAATACTTACTTCAACTGTTTTCTCCTTTGATTTTTATATTTCATATTTTTTGTCTCTCTTTTATTTATTGCAAACTCCTTTTTCTATATAGCTGATCTTTTGTGATGTATCTGACAAATGATCCCTTACTCATTTGTGTTTCTGTATCTTTTTAAAATATTTTGTTTTTAACCTGAGGTATATATTACACAATCTACATCTATAACCTACTAATTTGAAAAGATACCAACTTAGCTTCAATAGCATACATGTTCTCTATTCCCATATCCCTCTGTTTCCCCTCAATGTTCATTATCAGAAAATATGTCTTTTTCTTGTTCAATTGTATTCTGTCTCTTAGAGTAATTAAACAGTAGAGTTTTTATATTGAGGATACAGTATTATTGGGTTTTGCATTTACACTTTTATTTACCCTCACTGAGTAATTTCATTTTTCTTACATGATTCCAAGCCATTCTCTCCTGTTTTTTCCTTTCAACTTGCAGAACTCCCTTTAGTAATTCTTGTAGGGCAGATCTCTTCTTGATGACCTCTGACAATTTCTGTTTATCTGTGAATATGTTAAACTCTCCCTCATTTTTGAAGGACAATTTTGCCAGATAAACAATTCATGACTGGCAGTTTTTCTCTTTGAGTACTTTAAATATATCATACCAATGCCTTCTTGCCTCCATCATTTTTGTTGAGAAATCAGCACTTAGTTTTATTGCAGATCTCTTATGTGATGAATAACTTTTCTCTTGCTTCATTCCCTGAATAGTGTCTTGGAGTAGGTCTATTAAGATTTATTTTATTTGGAATGTGTTGTGCTGCTTGAACATGTATATGTCTTTCATAAGTTGGGGAATTTTTGGCTATTATTTCCACAAATATTATTTCTGCCCCTTTTCCCTTCTCTTCTCTTTCTGGGACATCCATGACACATATGTTTGTGAGCATCATGCTGTCACCCAAGTCTCTGAGACACTGCTCAATTTTTCAATTCCTTTCTCTGTCTGTTCTTCTGACTGTATGGTTTTGATTGTACTGTCTTCTAGTTTGCTGATTCTTTCTTCTGCCTGTTCAAATCCACTGTTGTATGTCTTTATTATATTATTAATCTCTACTATTGTGCCTTTCATCCCCATAATTTCTATGTTACTTTTAATACTTGTAAACTCTTTTTTAGATTCACACATTGTCTTTTTTAATATCATTTAGCTCTTATTACTATTATCTTTCATATCTTTGAATTAATTGTTTGAACTTCTTTGATTAGTTGTTCCAAATTCTGTGTCTCATCTGAAGTTTTAATTTGTTCACTTGACTAAGCCATATCTTCCTGTATCTTAGCACAGCTTTTAATTTTTTGCTGATAGCTAGACATCTGATTATCTTGATGAGCCAACTGTGAAGTTCATTTTCTTCCTCTTGTCTAAGGTTCTATTTTTGATTGACTTTCTGTTAAAGCTTTTTTTGATGTTTTGTCCAACTTATTTTAGACCATTAGAATAGCCCATGCTTGTTCAGATTTTCTCAGCTCTTCTTCATCTGATTCTCACCCTGGGTATGAGGTATAATTTTTAAAAATCTTATTTTAAAGAAACTTTAGATTACATGAATGTTACATAAAAATTATAGGGGTTCCCATATACCCCACTCCCTCCCCCTCCCATACTTTCCCACATTAACAACATCTTTCATTAGTGTGGTACATTGTTACAATTGATGAACACATATTGAAGCACTGTCACTAACTGTGGATTATAGTTTACATTATAGTTTACACTCTGTCCCACACAATTCTGTAAGTTATGACAAAATATATAATGACCTGTATCCGTCATTGCAATGTCATGTGGGAAAATTCCAATGTACCGAAAATGTCCCCATATTACACCTATTTTTCCCTCTGTCTCCCCTTAGAACCTCTGGTGGCCACTGTCTCCACATCAATGATAAAAGTTCTTCCATTGCTAGAATAACAATAAGGTATAATTTTTAAGATTGCACTTTTCATGCAGTTGTTTCACTTCCAGGAGAAATCTTTCTTTCCTCTGTTCTTTCTCTGGGAATCTTGATCTGTTCTGTTTGCTTTTGTGCAGAATTTTCTCCCAAGCCCTACGATTTGTTTAAATTCTCTCTGTCACTCATTGCTCCCCTTCCTTACACTTTTCAGTTCTGGAACTTGTGCTGTCTTACAGCAGTTCAGTTTAACCCCTCCCCTTTTTTTTCTATGAGGCTTTTCTGCTTCCAGTTTCTTTCCCATTAAGATATTCTGCCCCAGGGTACCAGATGGGGTCAATTCAGACAGTGGTCACTCCAGAAAGGTCCGTTCAGCCAACAGAAATTGGATTGAGTGAACACACCTCTTGT
>JAQZBX010101566.1:0-11249 GCA_029593785.1 Cabassous unicinctus
GATGAAAATGCTAAAATATTACTCATGGAGCTGCTCCCCACATGTTTTGGCTGTAGAATTTCCAATTGCAGATTAAATAGTGCATGTGTCTACTTAAATTAACCCCCCCCGCCCCGATCCTCAAGTCAACCGTACAGAGTTACAGCTTCTCCCCCCTGCTTGCTGCTGGGATGCTGCGGGGTGATTTAAAATGGCATCTTTAGCGGAGGCTTTGGAACAGACCTTGCTAGCCAACAGCAATCTCTCCCTCCTTGGGATTTGGGGTTTTGGTTTGGGTTTACTATGCAAGGGCCACATTCTCTCAGGTCTTCTCGTGTATTCTGGGTCTCACTGTCAGTGTACTGGAGGAGACTGACTTTACCCTCTCCATTCTCCATCCCTCGCCCTGGCAGGAGAACAACAGAATTTAATCCTGACCTTTCTAGAATAATCCATCAGAGTAGCCAAGGGGCAGCCATTAAAAGATAAAGCGCCTTTCCTCTTCATTTTGGATCCCAGGATGGAGCTGGAAAGAAACCATACTGCATTTCTTTTTGGATATGATACTGAGGAAGGATTACGTTATTAAGAGCTTTGACTCATCCTCTCCTACGTCATAATTCCCTTTTGCACATTGTCCCAATTCCTCAACAAAGAACTTCCTGTATACCTGCCTCACCTGTTGTGGAGGTTTTAGGGAGACTGATGGGACAGAGTGCTGAAGGGGGTAGGGAGGCTACCCCACTGCATCTCCTTGGTGACTTCAGGAGATGGCATCCTAAATGTTGAGTGGCCTGAAGCCCGGGGAAACAGGCACTGAACTCCTCCAATGGTGGCCACTGGTTCCCTGGGAGGAGTGAGGGAAAGACCACAGTGGGGAAGGAGAGCTCCTGGGTGGGAAACTCAAGGAGGCAGTCACGGCAACCCTGTGTGTCTTGGACATTGTGCTACATAAGGGGACAATTGTGTGGGAATCCAGGCAGAGCCAAAGAGCCAGGCTTCCAGAAGAGCAGGAGTTGGAGACTGGACCTGGAGCCTGAAGGTAGCTTTGGGCAACACAAGAGTTTGTGAACTTGGTTCTACGTGCCACCATTTCAGGGACTCTGCTACTCCCTGCTCTCGCTACTGATCGTTTCCTCCACCATCCACTCTGAAAAGCTTCATTTGCCACTCCAGGTCCACCTTCCATTCTCCTCTACCCTGCTCTGTGCCCTGGGAGACTGTCATATAAAACAAGGTCAGAAGAGGTAAAACATACAAACTGAATTTATTAACTTTCCAGGCAAGGAAATACACACCAGTTGTGATGATTAATTTTATGTGTCAACTTGGCTGGGCTGGATTGTGGTGTCCACTTGTTTGGTCAAATGCCGGCCTAGTTGTTACTGTGGAAGAATCTGAGAGATGGGCTCAGCATCTATAGTCAGTTGACCTTAAGTAAAGGAGATGACCCTCCATAGTGTGGGTGGGTCTCATCCAATCCAGCTGTTAAGTTTCCAACCTAAGGAATTTGGACTCAAGACCTCAACATCACTCTCACTGGAATTTCCAGCCTCCCCTATGAATTCAGACTTGCCAGCCCCCACAAGTACACGCACCAATTCCTTACAAGAAATCCTGTTGGTTGTGTTTCTCTGGAGAACGCTGACCGATACATCGGTGAATAAATCCAGTTTTTTAAAGACTTAGGAAGAGGATTTCAGAGTGGTTGTGCTAAATAAAGATTGGAAACTAGCACTCCTGATAGGTCTGAGTCTGATTAGTAAAAACAAATCCCATTATTTATTGGTCAGGAAAGAGCCTGTGATAAGGGTCCAGTGAGGGCCTGGCCTTCTGGAGTCCCTTCAAGTTCACAGTCATTTATCCATTCCAGCTGGTCAGAACCAGCAGTGATGAAACACAAATTCAGTTTTGATATCTCCTTTCCCTTCACGTCTGAATGGCTTGCCCCCTGGCTTGGGTTTGGTTTGACCAGTGGGTGGCAGGGCAGGAGGAGGGTGGGGTTGAGGGGCTTATTTCTCTGGGCTCTTTCCTGCGGTGGGCTGGCTGCGTCCCTCCGCCCAAGGCTGCAGCTCCTGTCACACAGCCTTTTCCACTCAGCTACCCTCTCCTGGTTCTCATGGCCTCTTCCTCCCCTGGCTCCTCAGGCCAAGGGGTGGCCGTAGCTCCCTGCTGTTGCCATACCTCAGGTCCTGCGTCACCCTTTGTTAATTTCCCACAACCCTGCCCCCAGCTTCCAACACAGTCTCTCTATCAAACCTTTCACACATCACTCAGTTCGTGTGCCATTCTTTTCCTGCCAAGAACTTGACAGCTACATCCTACACTGATTTTTTTTTTTTTCTGCCTCAAAGCTTCTTCTGACTTATACCTTTTATTTCCTCATAACTTTAGCTTGTGTAGGGCCCATCATGGCCCCGTTGTCTACATTACAATGTCTCAGCTTTAGTCCCCGCTGCTAAGGGCCTCCATCTCTTTGCATTTCCAGCTAAAATTGCTGAGCAAATATCGGATGCACCCAGAGAATGTTCTGAGATCTGGGCCACATCGCATTTGCCCGGCTGACCTATGCACTGGCTTCTTTTGTGCATGTGCTCTTGGCTCCGGCTGCTGTGACTGGAGGTGCAGGGTGCTTGTGCAGTGTGTAATGTTTGTGGTAAGGGCTGGGTGGGGAGTGCCCCCGATGGAGGAGTGGTCATGGCAGATGCTTTAATTGGCATCTAACTTTTTTTTTTTATTAGAGAAGTTATTGGTTTATAGAAAAACCATGCAGAAAATACGGAGTTTCCATATTCCAGCCCTACTATTAATACTTTACATTAGTGTGGTAACTTTGTTATAAATGAAAGAATATATTATAATTGTACTATTAACTATAGCCTATGGTTTACATTAGGGTTCACTGTTTTGTACAGTGTTATGTTTTTTGTTTTTTTTAAATTTATTCTTGTGACATACATATAGTCTATAATTTCCCTTTTAGCCACACTCAAATATATAATTCAGTGCTGTTAATTTTGTTCACAGTGTTGGGCTACCATCACCACCATCCATCACCAAAACTTTTCCATCATGCCAAACAGAAACTCTGTGAGGTTTAAGCATTAACTCCCGAATTCCCTACCCTCACCCCAGGCCCTGGTAACCCTGAAGACATCATGTTGAGTGAAATAAGGCAGATGCCAAAGGACAAATATCATGTGATCTCACTGATATAAAATGATTAGAATAAGCAAATTCAGAGTCAGAAATGAGACAAAATACCTTTAATCCAATTCTGTCTTCTCTTCCTGTCTAAATAGAAATCCCTTGTGGGGAGGGACCCTGTCGTGGCTGGCCTTATATTCATCAAAGTGCCTAGTGCAGTTCTTTGCCTGCAGGTGCGCGGCGAGTCAGGGTGAAGGAGGGACCCCTTCCGGAGACCCTCCCCGCCTCTGAGGTTCCACAGAATGTCTGGTTCACGGACAAGGGAGGAGGACTGGCCTGGGAAAATGTCTATTCCCATTACCTTTTCAATGTCTGAAACACCTCAATCATCTTCCCCAGCACTGGGTTCAATTTCTCCCTGCTCGGTGGAGATTCTTATTTCAGTCAGCTCAGCAGCGGGGTGCAGGCGAGGTGACAGGGCCCGAGGGGGCTGGGGAGTTTATCTTTCTTGCTGTGGCCAGGTGCCTTTGTAGCAGACACGCTAGTGGGGGTGGGGTTGGATCAGAGCTCACGTTTCCTCTGTGCCAGTCTCCAGCCCTGGACAAAGATGTTCTTCATGAGCAGAGGAAAAGCCAACATTGATCCAGCATCCACTTGGTTTCCTAGCAGTTTACATATGTTATCTTATTTATGCTTCACCACCTCCCTGTGACATAGGTATTACTGTCCCCATTTTACAGTTGGGAAAACTGAGCCTCAAATTAAGTAAGTACCTTGTCCAAATTCATTGGCACAGCCAGGACTTGGAGCCTTGTTTCCATGACACTAAGCCTTTGCTGTTTCCACTCAGCCACAGCTTACTCACACCCAAGATATGAATGGCAGTGCTCACTTCCTGGCTGATCTCCCCACCCTTGGCCCCCATCTGCAAGGGGGCCTTTAGGAGTTTGCCCAGTTGCTGGGAGGTTCAGAGCAACTTCAGGGGCTACCCGTCTTAGGCATTTTTCCTATATACCCTACAGCGCTCAACACATAGTAGGCGTGTTTGAAAGTCCACAATAAATTGAGTTGCAAATGGAAAGAATGGAAGTAGTTTTGATTAGATAATTACTTTTCAATGGGGTGTATGTATGTGTGTATGAGAAATGGCTGTCAAATAGTTTACCCTGGCTATAGTCCTGACATGGTTTCTTACTTTTAATCTCTTTGTTTGAACCTTAGGTGAGTAGACGTTTGATTCCCCCTCCCACCCCCCATATGTTAGAATCCAATCAAATTGCTGCACAATCAGCCCTTTGATATCCTCTCTCCGCAGACTGTAATTTTGTGGATTGCTTTCTTGATTGGCTATTGTGGCTAGGTAAGAAGAGGCCAGTGCTCAGGTAGGGTGGCAGAAATGCTCCTGAAATTCCAGTGGAGGTCTGCTTTGAATGCTTGGTATTTATTCATGAAAACTCTTTTACCCAGAATCACACTTTCTTTGCAAATGAAAATATTTATATGATGGTATTCATGCAATTTGGGAAAAAAAATTGCAGGCTGCAATGCTTCCCTTTCCTTGGCATCTTCGAGTATTTTCTTTCCTCTGGCAATATTAATGGAAAAGAAATCAAATTTTTGCAGGCTTCACTTAGTTCCTGACTTTCAGTCAGATAAATTTGTGACCTGAATATTTCCTCCTCCTCTTTCCATCTTCACGAAGGCTCGTTTGTGGTCAGGCTGGTGGATTTAAGCATTTGTCTAGTTCAGGAAAGACAGATTTATTCCTTGGGAGTGGTGTGTAACTTACATATTTCTTGCCCCTCCCCTGCTCTCCTCATCTTTTTTTTCTGTTTTTTTAGAGGATACTATTTTTTCCCCCTGGTTTGTTAGTCCAACGTTAAGGCTTTAAAATATTGATCTAGAGTCTCCCACAGAGGCTTCCGTCTCTGTGTTTTGCAGATTGTTATGGCTGATTGAAAGTGGTCTGGGTAAAATTTGCTTAATGAGATGTTACATTCCCTTCCTGGGTGAATTTTTATCCACTTTATTAAGCTACTTATTGATTATAGCTCTTGTCACATGCTCATTAGTTTGCCTGGAAACTTAGAAAAATATGTTTTGTTTCTTGCTTAAAGTAAGCTAAGAATGTGGTAGATTCGAATTCACCAGGTACCCTAGACCTCTCTAACTTTTAAAACCAACTCCATTCATTCTTAGGCACTTGGTCCAGGATTGCAAGAATGACTTTGTCTTGAATAGGAAAACAGATATGATGGTGCTTTTTTTTATTTGTTTGTTTGTTTCCCTCTTCTGGAAATATGTGGCGGCAATCTCATACTTGAATAAAGGAATAAAAGGAAAATTCTGGAATGGAAACTTCTGACTGGAAAGGAGGAACAGAAAGGTCACAAATCATGCTAGGAGGTCAAGCTCAGGAGAGGTCTGGGTTGGGTGGTTTCAACCTAAGAAGAAAGTGATTTGGAGAAAGGAAGGAGAATAAGCTTTCTGCTTTTGTACCTTGGTCCTGGCCAGCTTTTCAAGCATCTTTGTGCCCTTTAATTTGCAATCAGATATAGGAAAATCTCTCTTGAAAGCAGTGGGTTCTAATGAGGTTAGTTCCGAAGATATGGAAGCCCTCAGCAGGTCACGTATTACCTCCAATACGGGAGATATTGCTGCCAGGGGAAAAAAGAACATCTAGGAACATACTAGAAATTGAAACACTTATTTTTCTCTTGAATCTCACCTATGTATGTACAAACAGTTATTTCTAGGATCAACTCCATATAGAATTGTGAAGTTTTCTTCAATGTTCTCCTTTCTCCATTTCTGAAAAAGTAACTCAAAGTAGGGACTGATGTCACCCATATCACTGAGAAAACGTTGTTGTACATGGTATTAGTATTTTCTTCTATCAAAGCACCAACCACCTAGGAGGCAGGTTTTGTGCCTAGGAAGTACTCATAGGGGAAATGAACTTTTATAGGCTGCCCAGTGTCCTAACTTCTTTCCTTGTTTTGGGGTAACCCAAGATAGTAGCCAGTCTCTAAGATGGCCACCAAAGACCCCAGTCTTTTGTATTCATGAACTTGTGTAGCCCCCTCCCACACGGCATTAGAGTTGGTCTATGTGACCGACCGAACAGACCAGATCATAAAAGACACTGGGACGTCCACTTTGTTCTCTCTTGGACCACTTGCTCTGGGGGAGGCCAGCTGCCATGTGGTGAGGACACTCAAGCAGCTTCAAGGAGAGGCCCACATAGTGAGGAGTGGAGGCACCAACTAGCCAGTCGTGGGAGTGAGCACCTTGGAAGTGCATCCTTCAGCGCAGCTGAGCCTTCTGATGATCATAGCTCTGGCCAACACCTTGATGGAGCTCTCATGAGACACGTGGACCCAGCTACACTGTGCTCAGTGAGTCCCAGAAACTGTGTGGGATAGTAGATATTTATTGTTGCTTTAAACTGTTAAGTTTTGGGGTTATTTGTTATACAGCAATGTATGACTTTCAGTCAGATAAATTTGTGACCTAAATATTTCCTCCTCCTCTTTCCGTCTTCACGAAGGCTCGTTTGTGGTCAGGCTGGTGGATTTAAGCATTTGTCTAGTTCAGGAAAGACAGATTTATTCCTTGGGAGTGGTGTGTAACTTACATATTTACATGCCAAGGAGGCATGCCCCACAGCCCACAAAGGAAGCCAGAGAGGATAGAAATCTCCTCTCTCATCTTCTTGGCAGCTAGTGCTTGGGCGTGCGACCTCCACGGAGCCAATCAGGTGCTTGAGTTTGGGCATGTAACCTACACTGGGCCCATCGGATGCTTGTGTCCAGGACTTTGAATCTGGAGGGAGCTGCAATAAGGCAGAGGCCAGTTTAGAATGAATTCCTCCAGCAGCAGCAGTAACAGCAGATGGTGGCTCTTGTTGGGGCTGATGGTGGTGTAAGGTGTCCGCTGCTGGCTTTTTGCTGTAGCGTGATTTTAGATGTGATCCTACCTGCCTGGCCTCTGAAGTGAGCACTTTAGCTTCCCTAGAGATTCCTCTAATCTGATATTCTTCCCAGGAACACCTTTTCCACTTTTAAGCTAAATGAGTTCATATTCTATGTAACCTGGAACCTTGACTACAGCAGTACTTGAGTACCTTTAAAAAAATGAGGTGGCATCTTCTTTTTAAAAATGTCCATTGCACCCAATGCAGGCTAGACACAAAGTAGGTGATGAATAGATCTTTATGGATGGGAGATCTAATTAGTGATCCTCTTTCCTTGTATGATTCCATGCTCTATTTGCAGCTTTGTGAAAATGGTGATGTTAGGTATAGTTCCTGCCTTCAAGGAGTTTACAGTCTAGACTAGAGACAAGCCATCCCCCCCACCCCCCATGCCCTGTGATCTGACTCAGTGATGTGCTGGGAAGGGGTCTCCTTTTGGAACCACTCCACCTATTCGTTGTTTGACTGGGGGTAAATTATTTAACATCTTGGAGCCTCCTTTATCTCCCTGACAAAGCGACAAGCCCTGTTTGGCTGGATGACTGTGACATTACAGGAGATAACGTGAGTGTGGAGAGCTGGCTCTTGGGCTAAAGGAAAGTCTTTATTGGGCACTTATTGCCTGAGCTCTGGCTCGGAGGGGGCTGCTTGGCTCTGAGCAATGGACTGTGGACTCTCAGCAAGTCACTCTATTTCCTCATCTGAAAAACGAGCAGGTTGCATTAGAGCTCTGGTTTTCTCATCTGTTTCTCCTGGAAATGTAAAAAGAAATCTTAAAGTTTATTAGCATGAATTTATTTTATAAATTTGCCTATTATAAACTCAGTTATTGAAGATAATGGGGCTATCTGATGAAAATAAACATTTGAAAATCAGGATAGTATTTGCCATCCATGCTCAAGTATCAAATTTAATTCTGCGGATGACTTTGAATGTACATCTATGAGAAAGTCCTGTTTCATATATGTAAGAGCTGCAAACGGTAACTGTTTTTAGTAGCTTGTCTTGCAGTTTCAGAACATTGTTAGTTAAACAGAGACGACAGGGGAAGCTTAGGTCTGAGGACTGTGCCAATGTGAGATTCTGGAAGCACAAGTTAACGTGCAGTGGGTTTAAGTGTGGTCTCTGCTAAATTTAGGTGTGTCTGTGGAGCCCTAGGGTTCTAAGGAAATCAATTTACAAGCCCATGGGCTAGAAGATGCTAAGGCTCCTTTTAGCTGCATGCTCGGCAGTTCTAAGTACAGATTTACCAAAGCAATACGTGAGCATATGCTTACTGTAAGCAATTCAAACCACACAGAAACATGTGGAATAAAAAACAGGAGCCCCCATTTAACCCTCTCCTCTTATATACCATTCTCCCTCCTTCTCCCCTGGGTAACCACTGTCAGCAGTTGAGTACTTCCAGAACTATTGCTCTGCATTTATATGTGCACAAATGTAGGTCATTTCTTTTTTTCACATAAAGGGGATCATACTATATATACTGTTCCGTGACTTTGACTTTCTTTTCTCTTTCTCTCTTTTAACCTAACAACATATCATAGCAGGCGTTCTATGAATATATACCTCTGTCTTATCCTTTTAAACTGTTTTAAATATTTTATAGTATAAATATTCATAATTCATTACCTGTTCCTTCATTTAACAAACGTTTAATATTACATTATTTTGTTGTTGCATAATCAGTGTTATAACAATCATTCTTATACATTTAACTTTGCTGGTCTTTTGGTAGGCTAGGTCCTGAGAATTGGAATTGCTCAGTCAAAAGGAAGGTGGATACATTTATAAATTTGATAGATACTGTCCAATGGCCCTTCTACAATCTTGTCAACATTGAATATTATTCCTCTTTTTTATTTTTACCCATATGACTCATAAAATAATCATATCTCATTATTTTAATTCATACTTTTCTGGTTGCTAGTGAAACTGAGCATCTTTTCATGTTTATCGGCCATTTATGTTTCTATTTTGATGCATTGCCTCTATCTTCTCTAATTTTCCATTGGATTATAATAGCTTTTAAATTCCTAACTAGTATCTCATTTCTTTCAAGCAGTATTTGATACAAAACTATTCTAGAGTAGTAGCAACCCAAATGGATTTCTTGGAACTTGTAATAGCAATTGATCCATATAGGTAAATGTTTGTATTCACTCATTCATTCATGTACTCAACAAACATGAAAGGGTCTTGTTATGTGTCAGGCATTAAAAATACAAAATTCATAACACTTGCTCCTTATACTCAAGATGCTCACAGTTTCCCAGGGGAGATAGATACTTAAGCAGTTACAGTTCTCTGTAACAGGAATGGTGGGAGCCTGGAAGCACCATGCACACCAGGTGTGGGTTATATGTACTGGGGGTGGGGGACATCTGGAGTGTCCCAGCTTATTATCTATGAAATTGAGAAGGGAAGATAACCAGATACTACCTAGCCTTCTTAAGGAATATTTTTCAGAAAGCTGGAACTTCAAGAGACCTGGAGAGGAAGAGCTTAGCAGGCATAGCAAGAAAATGAAAACATGGTAGGAGAGAAAGCTTTGAGTCTAAAATGGGGAAAGTGCTTGAGTAAGGGAGAGAGTAGGAGCGATGGAAAGAGTGAAAGGAGAAAGTGAAGAGTAAATAAAAGAGACAATGAACAAGGCTTGAGGTGAAGAGCATTTTATTGGAGACATTGTGGAGTTGGGGCACAAGGAACCATAATATTAAACAATATAGGAGAGAAGACTTCATAACTAGCACTTACAATTTATAAGTGTTGGGAAGTTTTCAGTCTATTTCCTCAAATATTCTTTCTGCACCTTTTCCATTCTCTTCTCCTTCTGGGACACCATAATGTGAATGTTTGTGCATTTCACTTTGTTATTCAATTCCCTGAGACTCTGTTCCATTTTTTTTTTTTTTCGTTTTCTTCTCTTTCTGTTCTCCTGTCTTTTCTAGTTCAGATGTTCTGTCTTCGAAATCACTAATTCTGTCTTCGAGCATTTAAAATCTGCTCTCATGTGCCTCTAATGTATTTTTAGTCTCATCCATTGTGTCTTTCATTCCCATAAGATCTGTTACTTTTCTTTGCAGGCTTTCAAATTGTTTTTTTATGCTCATGCAGTGTCTTCTTAATATCCTTTATCTCTTTAGTCATATTTTCTTTAAAATTTTTGAAGTGATTTAGGTGAGTTTTGTGATTATCCCTGATTAATTGTCTTAAATATCCTGTATCTCTTCAGGATATTTGGTTAGTTCTTTTGGCTGGGCCATCTCTTCCTGTTTCCTAGTATAGCTTGTAATTTTTGGCTGATGTCTAGGCATCTGAATATGTTGGTGAATTAACTTTGATGGCCAATTTCTCTCTCTTGCCTATTTTTTTTTTTTCACAGCTCTTCTTTGATATTTGATTCAACTTATTCTAAGTCTTTAAGATTGCTCCACTTAAGTTATCAAAATTGGTCAAGGGACTCACTAGTGGGGTTCAGATTTTCTCCCAGGCGTTAGGGTACAGACAGAACAGAGACCAGTTTTTGTCCATGCAGTTTCCAGACTGGCTAGCAGATGGCGCTCGTCAGTGCACCTTTCCACTGAGGTATTACCGTCTGGGCTTTTTGTGTTCCTGTGCTGACTCTCGGGAGGGAAGATTCAATGTGGGCTCTGCTGGCTGAATTCGCTGAAGAAAAGTCCCCAGATTCCCCCTCCCTTTTCCCTTGAAACAGCTGACAAGAAGGAAGATGTCTGCTCCCCTCTCAGTTGGCTGCAGTGAGTCAGGAGTTTTACCCCAGCTTAATATCTTGGGGGTGGGGGAGAGGACCCCTTCCTGGCCAGAGCCAGGGCTTGGTAACTCACGTTTGTTGTTTCAGCTTCTTTGTCTCTCTGTCCTTCACCCTCCTGAGAGTTGTGTAGCACTGTCTTGGTCTGCTGACTCTCGAAGCAGTTTCCTCAGATAGCTTTTGGCTCTTTGTTGTTTTTCTGAGAGCATTGAACTCTGCCTGTTAGTGCAACACCATCTTCCCACAATTTATTAATGTGGACTTCTGTTGGAGGAGGATGAGACTCTGAGCGGAATTACAGCGGCTCTCCTGGGAGGCAGGTAAGAGCTTGACCAAGGAATTGGGCTGCAGAGCCAGGGAGAAATCAGTGCATATATA
>JAQZBX010101567.1:0-11243 GCA_029593785.1 Cabassous unicinctus
CACCACCACCTCCACCTCCACCTCCACCACCACCACCTTCACCACCTCCATCACTACCTCCATCACTTCCACCCACCACTTCTATCACCACCTCCATCACCTCTTCTACAACCACCACCACCACCTCCACCATCACCTCCACCACCTCCACCACCAGCACTCTTTTGAAAAGAATGCTGCTGAAATCCAGACAAGATAGAATTTCTCAGAAAGCAGCAGCCTATTAAGAGTTTGTTTTCCTACTTAGCGGTCACTGTTTAATTTAGGTAATTTAGGTAACATCACAGATTGGCAGGGATGTAATAAATATTATAGAGAAAGGAAAATAGCTACAGAATTTGCACTTAGTAATGAGCACTAGCGCTACTTTAAAATAATCAAAAGGTAATGGAGAAGGGGCAAATTGCCTCCAGTTTAGATGTGCTGTCTTTTTCTTTTTTGCATTCAGGATAACAGAAACAAGTAAAGTGCATGGGACCTAATTGTAGGGCCGTTCACATGATGCTCACGTGCTAATATCCTTTCTATAGGAGCATCTTGGAGGACATCTGATGAACTGATGTCGATTTAAGCAGTCCACATTGACAAAGTGCAGTGGGAATTGGTTATTTCATTAGATTCTTTTCTCAATCTTAAGCTTATTGCTTCTTTTTAAACAGACAATTCTATCATGTTTTTTGTAGGCAATTCAAAATCCCAATGACATTCAGCTTCAAGAAAAAGCTTGGAATGCAGTGTGTCCTCTGGTTGTGAGGCTCAAGAGGTTTTATGAGTTTTCCATAAGGCTAGGTGAGTACCTGTTTGTATTTTGCGTGCTCCATTCATGAAGTTCTGAGTCTGGTGTTTGAGAAGGTTGCCGGAGGAACTCGATGCATTGGCCAGCGTCCCCACATCCGTCTGCTGTGTCTTAGAAAAGGTCGCTCATGACCTTTTGCATTCCTTTCAACCTACCATAGAATTTCTTCCCTTAAATTAATGGCACATTTGGAGTGTCTGTACTGGTAGATGTTGCTTTGGTCTGGTTCTTAGTTATGTCCAACTCTTGACACACTCACTGTGGGCTGATCACATTTCTGTAGGACAGAAAAGATGGAAGGTCCAAGTTACCTGCTAGACCCAAAAAGAACTTGGTGCCTGGAGTAATGTGATAAATGTCATATGATGAAATACAAGAAAAACAAACATAAAATTCTGCCCTTATGCTTAAAAAACTGTACAATTACAAGAGGGCTTTGCAGAAGCAAGAGTAAAGCACAGTCTGGTTGGCAAAGGCTCAGTGTGGTTATGAGCAGTAAAGCTACATCAGGTCACATGGTTACTGTGGTAGATCTAGAACAAAGGAGTCATGAGCTAAGTCCCCAGGGGGGTAATTGAGCGAACTGAACCAGTTTTCCAAGAGGAGAGGGCTGCTGAAGACTCTCGGGTAGAAGAGGGCTTTGACTTCTCTCTGCTTCCTCAAAGTGAAGTTCTAAGCCCAATAAATGGAGATCTTAATGAGTGGAGTTTCAGCTCAACAGAAAGAAAAAGATCCATCAGGGCCAGAGCAGGACAGGGCAGAGCTGGCTGCCTCGGAAGACAGTGAGACTCCAGAGATAACAAAGCCTCTCTGCTTCCCTTGTGAAGATGCCCTGGAAGGCACTGCAGGACTATATAGAGCAGGTATCAGTAGACCTTTTTTGGAAAGTGCCAGATAGTAAATATTTTAGGCCATACAATCTTTTTCACAACGCCTTATCTCTGCCATTTTATCACAAAAGCAACTGTGAGCAATATATAAACAAATGAGCTTGGCTGTGGTCCAGGAAAACTGTATTCACGACACAGCAGCGGGCTCGATTTGGCCTGTGGGCCAGTTCGCCAACCCCAGGTATGAAGGACTGGCTAAATGCCTCAGTGCAGTTAGAAATAGATTGAAGGAAATGTTTGAAACAGTCAAGTGGGAGTAATGAGACTGCTGCAAGGACACTGTGGAGACAGGTATGTCAGTGGATGTGTAGAAGAGTCGTCCCGGGATTAGGTTAGCTTGTGGATGCAGGAAGCGCTGAAGCGGGGCCAGACGTCTTGCCCTGCAGAGCAGGGAACGGGACGCATGGCTTGAGGGCCACTGGCTCATTCCAGCCCATATCACAATGACCCAAAAACACACATTTGTGGTTTTCTGCTAGTGTTAGGAATTAGGATTACCAACTATGTGAGGGTCCAACTCCGTGGCCCTGGGAGGCCCCTGCAGGGGAGGCAGCCTGCTGGGGCCGACGTGGGGCTCCATGTCCCCACACATCAGCCCACACGTCTTGGAGAAAGACTCAGAGGAGAGATCCACGTGGTGAGCTGCCAGCTGAGAAGTCTGCTTCTGCAGGATCTGCGCAGGCTCTTTCGTGTCTATACTTCCATGTATTTATCCCTTTGACTTTCAGAGAAAGCTCTACAGAGTTTATTAGAGTCCCTGACTTGTCCACCCTACTCACCAACACAACACCTGGAGCGGGAGCAGGCCCTGGCCAAGGAGTTCGCGGAAATTTTACATTTCACCCTTCGATTCGATGAGCTGAAGGTTAGGATCAAAACACTTTGAAACGTCACAGCAGCTCTTCACTGAGGACCTACCGCGTGTGGGCAGTCTGCTCGCGCCGTGGGGTGTGGGCACAGAGAGGAGTGAGACGTAGGTCCCACCCTGGAAATATATAGATGATGGGTGAAAATGTGTATTCCATGGAGGAAAAGTAAGAGGTAGTGATTTGTCCATGGAAATTCAAAATCTGCCCAATGTGGTAAGAAAACCCTTTTCAAGTGCCATTCCGCATGGAGAACAACATGCTTCCCCTGGATTCTAGCCCTCTGTGACAGGGCCTGTTTCACAGTCAGGAAGCTACGTGTATTCTTTTAACCAGAAGTCGCTTTGACTTGTGCACACCGGAGAGGAGTCTTGTTATATTCTCAAAGCCCAGTGCCCAGACTCCTCTTCTGTCTTCCCGTCCATGCTGAGACGTGGCCTTGCCTCGCCTCTGGATTTCAGATGCGGAACCCAGCGATCCAGAACGACTTCAGCTACTACAGGAGGACAATAAGCCGTAACCGGATCAACAACATGCACGTGAGTCCGTGGCTGGCCCGACCTTGCGCCCTTCTCCAGGGCTCTTTTTTCCTGCTCCAGGAAGGGCTCAGGGAGAAGCCCGAAGGCTTGTCTGTCACTCCGTTTGCAGAGGACTTGATTCTGGGACGTTGACCGTGTCTGTAAACTGCACCTTCTCTTCTTTTCATTCAGCTAGACATTGAGAATGAAGTCAATAACGAAATGGCCAATCGGATGTCCCTCTTCTACGCAGAAGCCACGCCGATGCTGAAAACGCTTAGCAACGCCACCATGCACTTTGTGTCCGAAGTAAGTGAGGTTGAGCGACAGGACCTTTTTTCTGCCTGGCACGTGGAAGCCGCGAGCCGGGCTGACGTGCTTGTGTCTCCCGTTCAGAACAAAACCCTGCCGGTAGAGAACACCACAGACTGCCTCAGCACAATGACAAGTGTCTGCAAAGTCATGCTGGAGACTCCGTAAGTGCAGCCTGCAAGCCTCTCCCTCTGTCTCTGTCCCCCTCTCTCTCTTTCTCTCAGCAATTCCTTTGTTTAGAAACCAATTCCTAGCTTAAAACAGTGGTTGACGTTACTAAGGAGGAGACAGCGTAGGGAAACCTGCACTTGACGGCTTGAGCTCCGCTGGTGCCTCCAACACCCCCACCCCGTGTCCCTAGATGGGGGCCTGGCCTCCCGGAGCCTTCGTTTCCCACCCAGGCAAGCGCCCACGGTGCCCCCGGCTTTGTGGAGTTTGGGGGCACCAGCAGCATCAGGACCTTTTACAGCCTGGTGCTCTGTTCAAGTGTGCGATGCATGCATTTCAAATATTTCACTCACACCAAAGTTAAGGAACCGTCCGAAACAGCCATCATCTTCATTGTGGGGCCAATTCATGATAAAACGGGTGCTAAGAAAGCCTTGTAGAGTCTGCCTGACGCATCTGCACCGTCAGGGACCGTCAAGGTAAGTGAACAAACTCAGAGCCCACAAATACGCTCAGCCCAGCTAGCGGGATGTGATTTCTCTTTGGTATCTTTGCCAATCCAATTCAATCCGCAGTCTCTGTCTTAACAAAGTGAGTCACTCTGGCTGGAGACATGTGAGCTGCTCCGTAGAAATGAGCCTGATTCTTTTTCTTTGTAATGAAGCCATTATTCTCTATAATCTTAGACAGCCAGAGGGACCTGCTATAAAATATTCAAGATTGATGCGCGGGGAAGTGATGTACATGATGAGCTGGCCTGCTGAAGGGCAGGCGAGAAGAGAATTTACTACCCTCTGATTTACCGCATTTTCTCACTGAATTGCTGGTTGGATAGATTCAAGGAGAATTATCATCATGGTTTCTTAAAGAGCAGATTAGCCTGGTCCTTGCGGGCCTGGGATTGTTCTCAGAGAGGAAGGGAGGCGTCTGGACGGGTCGGGTGTGGGCCCAGGGCTGGGCGGGCGCGGGGGAAGTGAGGCGGCCGCGCCCTCTGTCTTCCAGGGAGTACAGGAGCAGGTTCACGAGCGAAGAGACGCTGATGTTCTGCATGCGGGTGATGGTGGGCGTCATCATCCTCTACGACCACGTCCACCCCGTGGGCGCTTTCTGCAAGACGTCCAAGATTGACGTAAGCGGAGTTGGCAAACGCGCGTTCCGAGTCAGGAGCGCGCGAATCTTGCGGGGCAGACCTTGCCTCTCCCCCTGTCTGCTCCATCGCCCGCTGAGGGTAATCCTTCCGAGACTCAACCCCAGCCTGGCCGCCGCCCCCCTGACAAGGCCAGTCTTTTTCACGTGATTAAAACGAGACAGCCCCACCTCCAGGGGCCAGCGGAGGGGACATGCGGAGGCCCCGATCGCCTCGGCCTGGGCCGGGCTGCCCCTTGAGTCCACCCCGTGAGCCTTCACGTCACTGGTTACAAGACCCCGTGGTCGGGTCCCAAATGGCCGTCCCAGCTTCGCTCCACCACTCCCTGGCTATTGCCCCCCACACACTTCATGCCTCCTGTTGTCATCTTGAGGAGGCTGGAGCTCTTCCCACTCCCTACGCCCGGATGTCACTCCCCTCCGCGCTAAGGGGAGAATGCCTTTACGACCCTCCTCAAATGTCACCTCGGCTGGGAGCCCGTTTCCTGTGCCCATGTGGGTCAGAGCCGTCCTCGTCCTCGGGCCCCATGACACTTCTGTTTGTGTCGTCTGCCTCCAGCACAGCACACACCTCAGGAGGTTCTGGGCAGGGCAGGGACCACGATCCATAAGCCCCACGTCTGCCGTACCATCTAGCGCGGTACCTGGCGCGTAGGGCCTGGCGTTCGTGCTGAGTGGATGCGTGAGTGCGTCCGTTGGAAAGCGCACGGTTTTGGTGAGCCGGTGGCTTGGTGTTGATTGTGGGGTGAAGCTCAGCTCCGCTTAGTCCAGCCTGCAGCGCCACACCCCAGCCTGGCCCTTTCAGGCAGAAGAGGACCTGCTGTCCTAGTTTGTGGCCTGGCTGCTCTGTTTATGTACCTTCTCCCTGCTCAGGCAGCACCTCAGGGCTCTCGCTCTCTGACACCCAGGGCGGCCTGAGCCTGAGAACACAAGGAGCCTGAGTGTCCATGAAAAGTGCCACATAGATTCTTCCCTTGGAGGTCCTGGCCTCTCGGCTTAGTCGGGCATGGCTCTTCATGGGTCTCCGTGGCTTTTGTCGTATAAATATTTTTTTACTTGCCAAGAGAATAAATATTGACTATAAAAATTAGAAAATATGAGAAATCAAAATGCAGAAAATTAAATGTATCTGTGAGAACTCCTCCACTGACATGACCCCTGTGAAAATATCAGCAGACACATGTCCACTCTTTTCTAAAGATGTTTGCGTGTATGTGTGGACCGTGTTGTACGATCCCATGGCTAGATGGCTTCTCAACAGCGATCACAAGCTCTCCATCTCCATCCGGTCAAGACCCCAGACTTGCTTACGTGGCTTGAAGCCCACGCCTGCCCTGGCTCTCACTGCAGCTGCAGCTGCTCCTTGGTACTGAGCGCAGCACCCAAAGCTTTCACCATCCCGAAGCAGAACTAGACGCTTGCAAAGTGGACCTGCTGCTCTTCCACCTCTTTCCACATTGGTGTTCCCACCGCCCCTTAGGCTTGTTTTACAAGAGCACTTTTCACACGCTGACAGTGTGCTTTCCTCCCTTTCTTCCCCCTGGACCATGAGCTGCTTTGGGAGAGGGGCCGAATCTCTGCCTCCCAAGGCCTGAGCCCACCCCTGGAACTGAGCAGTCCTCGGGGGCATGTCCCTGGCCTGCTGGCAGCCTGTCTCCCCCACCCATGACACATGTCTCTAACTGACCACGGCGTTTCTTTCTTGAATCTCTAAAAGATTCGCAGCCCTCTGCTCCGCTGCCTCCATCAATCTGTCAGGCCTTGGAGATAAAACTTTTGACATTCCAAAAGTAGATCCACAGGGAATGTTTAGAAGTGATCATTATAAAAGAGGCCCTTCGTACAATCAAATCCAATACAGGTCATGGACGTCTGAGTTTAAAATGAGTGATCGTCTTTGCAGATTCTTGTTTTGCCAGAAACCACCCCAGGATATGCATAATATAATGTGTATATAAATTCAGTTGTCATGCCCTTCGCAAATTAAGAGTAAATTGTATGCCAAAGGCACGAAAAGCTGGGAAGCTTGCTTAGGTTCATGCAGACACTACCCGGCCAAGCCTGGGTGAAGCCAGGCCTGCTGCCTCCATGTGGCTTACCAGCTCTGAAGTGCGGTTAAGACGGAGGCCTGCACTTCCAGAAGCTCAGCGTCTGCGAGGAAGATAAATTAATTTGGGCACATAAATCTCCAAGGTTCTGTGACAGGTGCTGGAGGACAACCGTGAGCATAAAAGGTGATGGTTCCTGCTTCCTGGTGAGGGTGACGAGGTCAGGAAAGGCTTCCTAGAATCGGTGAGCTTCAGCTGAGTCCTGAGAAAAACCATCAAGGGGCTGCCAGACAAACAGCTGAGGGAGTGGAAGATTCTGGACAGAGAGCTGGTATAAAATGACCAGGTTTGCAATTGATGCAGTAAATAGTAACCGAGCACCTACTACAAGGAAAGCCCTACACTTGGCCCCAGAGTACAAAGACAAAAATATCAAGTTTCAAGTCTTTGTCCCCAAATGCAGGACAAGTAAAATGTGCAATTGCACTATAGTGCAAAAAGTGATAGGATTGAGTTAGCACAGAACCCTCTGGAAGTCAGAGGAGCTGCTCGCCCACCTGCCTGAGAGGGCAGGAAGGTCTGTCAGTCCTGTGTTTGATTTCTGTGGCCACATCTTATCATGGACAGATCCTGTGATGGGCAGATGGCTCAGACACTAACAGCCCTGCTTCCTCCTCGCAGATGAAAGGCTGCATCAAGGTGCTGAAGGATCAGGCCCCAGACAGCGTGGAGGGGCTGCTCAACGCCCTCAGGTGAGCCCGGCTGAGCTGCAGCCGCCCCTTCACATGGCAAAAGTAGCAAGCCGCTCATGGTCAGCGGCCACAGCACCAGGCTCCAGCAAATGTGCGTATGTTAAATATTTTAAATATGCACTAAATGTGCCTATTTTAGCACACTTGGCGAGCACGTCCACATTTGGATATTTGACACTGAGCAGGAGGGGCGCAGATGGTCACTATTCTACACTCAGTCATGCAACGTCTGCCTCCCTGGAAAATGGCATTGCTTCTCTCTCCTCTGTGTAATCATTTCATTCCGTGAAAGACTGGGTTGTCTGATAACCATAATATAAATTCCTTTAGAAGGAAAAATGAAAATTAAGTCCGTCTGAGAATACTCCAGGTACCGAAGTGCAGCCCTTTATGTAAAGAACCGGGCAGAGTTTGATTCCTAAATACCACTGTCCCCCACGGTGGAGGGCTGGCGAGGCATTCCCACAGCCTGCGCAGAGCGCTCTTTCACGCTGACCTCAGCCCTCTCTCCTTCCAGGTTCACTACAAAGCACTTGAATGACGAATCGACTTCCAAACAGATTCGAGCGATGCTTCAGTAGAGTCTGCTCCAGGGCGAGGAGCTCCGTGCTGACCTCAGAAGATGTAGATGTTTACATAATTTAATACAGATTGCTGTTAATTCTTGTGTATTTACATGACCGTTTCCTTCGTGTCGCTGAAAATATATGGACTTAATTTGTATCCCGCCTGACTCACCCTGGCACAGCATCGTTGACTAAGAGCCTTACCTTCGACGTCTGAAAGGAAACCCCGACTCCAGAGGCCAGACCTGGAGACTTCGATCTTTGCCATGGGGTCCTGTAGCCATACCTGTAACAATCAGAAATCTCAAATAGTTTGTGGGACTGTTTTAGTTCTAGATGTTTCTCTCTGGGCAGTATAGTTATAGAAACACAAAGTATTTGATTTCCTGTGTTGTTTCAGCTACAAGAAAAAATGCAAGTGCTCTCCCTGGAGAAGGAGAGAGGAATCTAAGAAAAGAAAGACGCATGTGTGGAATATCGAATCCAAGCATTCCGAATTCACCACCCCCGCCCCAGACGGCAAACCAGACGTGCAAGTTTTCTGTTTGCACGTGTTTTATTTATCTGCATAGGCCCTTCCATTCTGGATTTCTACACCTCTGACATGCACTTTTAATTGTGCAAGAGGAAAATCAACTGCATTTTAATCAGTTCCTGAGCAAGAAGCAGGACTAGGTGGATGTGCATCTGCAGCTGTAGAGACGAAGGTGGAGGGTGAGGGGGTGGGGCCCCCCAAGGCAGCAGTCATCTCTGCCCGGACCCTCTGTCTTTGGGGACAGGGCTTTGAAATGGTGCTTAAGGTTCTTGAGCTTCCAGGTCTCTGGGGAGTGCTGTCCTCCGTAGGCCATTCAAGTGGGAGCGGAGGGATAGAACTAGGGGATTTGATTCCTGGTCACCTGGTCTCTCCAAGGCCTGGCAGTGCCTGCACCCAGTCCTAGGACTCTTGGGAACTTGGCTTCAGCTCTCTGCATCTCATCCTCATTATCTTTAAAATGGACAGTTAAAACAGATCATCTCCAGGAGCCCTTTTAGGGCTTTCAGCCAGTTAAAATACCTGGCTCCACCTCCCTTCCTTAATAAGCATCCAGGAGGTGGATGACCAACTGCAGGACGGCCTGGAACCATTCTTCTGTCTGTAGATCAGAGAGCTTGGGCATAGATCAGAGGGAAATCTTGGGAATCTCCTATTCCGATCCTTGATAGAAAAATGAGACATAGAGAAGGCAGCCCCTGGGCCCAGAATCCCGATGCCTCGGCTCTGCCTCATGCTCTTTCCTTCTCTCCGTGTGGCCTGTGGATACATAATATGGGATGAGACTGGACCCTTTTCAGTAAGTCCTCAGTCTGGCCTATATATGGCTTGTCTATTTTTGCTAGAAAAAAAGAATAGCTCAGGCCTTCCATGAATGAGGGTCACAGAAGTTAGGTCTAGGTATATCTGTGTTTGACATCCCAAAGAATGAGCTGTCGGACACCATTGCTTTCCAGACTTTAGTGGCCAGGTGGCATTCCCCTGAGTCCTCTGAGAAAAGGGGAGAAATACATTTTTTGTTGTTTTGTTTGAACAAAGACTTGCTGTTACGTGTCAGGACAGGTCTTTTCTACAGATTCCCTGGTCTATATTTAAATGTGAGTCAACAGAGAGAAGAGAGGCTTTTTCCTTGGAGCTTGTCAAGCTGAACAAGTGCAGCTGCTTGTATGGGGTCCTCTCATCAGAACAGAAATACACTCGATGGCCTTCAAGACCTTTTCAAACTTAGGAATTCTAAAACCCTAGAAGAAGCCAGAAAATGAGATAACTCCAGGTGAGCAAATTTATTAGATATTCAGCCTAAGAAATGTTCTTCTATTTGGCAGTCACAGGTTATGCTTGAGCAATCAGCTGTCAAGACGAGAATTATAGAGGCGTCTAATGTTCACTGTTGGTGGGACCATCTTCCTTCTGTATCAGGTGAGAAGATTCAGGCTTGGCGAGGGGAAAGGACTTGTCAAGCATCACGGAACTCACGAGGCACACACCCAGGACTTGTACCCAAGTCGTACGTCTACACCACAGCTGCCTCTCAACTGATTACATGAGAAAATGTTAGGATTATCTGTCAAAGATTTTTAAATGAGAAAGATATAGCAGAGTAAATAGTTGAGTACATTTATAATTTTTAATTAGCATTTATCAAAGGGACCAAGCATAGGGGAGAGGCTGCTTGCCTGCACCGCAGGCCAGACCACCTGGGTCTTACCGCCAGGGGATACCGACACCTGGATTCTGAAAACAGGGCCTCATGGTTGCCTCTTTCATTATCACCAGGACAGGTTAACTGAATGTCTGTGATCACTAACGGGTGATGGGCCCTGGGTCCACACCAGAGCTACTGTGGGAGACAAATCCTTCTAACAAACTGTCCACCAGGCGTCAGGAGTCCTTGAGCCATCACAGACGTTTCTGTGCTGCATGCACACGTATCTAAGACCCGTGGGTGGTTTAGGGGAAAGTGCTATATACAGTGTCAATGTCAATGTTAACCATATTTCATATCCGATGTCTCATAGTTTCCAAGTAAACAGTGTTGGCCATGGCTCAGATATTTATTTTGGGCAAGCAACAAGGTGAAAATTACATTTCTCAGATGCACTGCTACTTTGGAGTTATAACTTTGTTCTCAGAAACCTTTCATGTGCCATTAGCAATCAGTAATAAGCGAGTAGGAATGGATGTTTTGAATTGTGCTAACCCATTTAGGGCCACAGTATCAACTAACAACCAGAAAGAAAGTCTTGAATATTATCTTCCATCAGCTAATCTCATGCTTCATCAACATTTGCTGCTAGTCTTCACCATTATTTCAAGATATTAATAGTATACTGAGGTTTTGACACATCATTACATTTAAGTAAAAATATGTTTATGCTCCTTCAGACAATGAGGCCTGCTCAGGCTTGGAACCCAATTGTGCAATAGAATTCAGATTTTTTCATTGAATCTTGTTTTCTAGACAGCTACTAATTTTTCTAAATGTCAATGGTAAACATTGGAATTTTATCTTAAAAAGCCAAAAACTTTGCGATCCCGTTTCCCTGCCGCATCCATTAAGGCTCTCGCACACACAAAGCTGTCTTAAAGGAGGCATGTGCTGTTTGCTAAAGTCATTGTAATTTTTTTTTTTTTTTGCCTGCTTTGCCT
>JAQZBX010101568.1:0-11250 GCA_029593785.1 Cabassous unicinctus
TTAGTACTTATTTATTGATTCTTTGTTTATAAAGAAAGTTGCTTTATTTCTTTAAACATCTTCAAAAGATGACCTTTTCTTGTCACATTATAGCCAAAAGAAGCAAAGAACTTCATTGTTCTGCATTTGGTTCCTGGTTGGCCAGGTGTAAATGAGCTTTACAAAAGTGTAAATTAAAAACTGTCACTTCTGTTTACCTCCACCACAACTTGATTTCCCCCTAACTATTAATTTAAAGTTGCCTTTCCTGCAGCTGCAATATTTTGAATAACACACAAAGTTTGTACTGATTTTTGAATGTTTGTTTATTTCTAGGGGTAATGGAAATGTAAATCCCATGTAACCTTATTCACTCCACCTGTATCATATTATTTCATTTTCCCAAAAGTCCTTTAATTCTAACTGAACACCAGCAGTATTTTAGTAACTCTTTCTTTAACATACTTGGAAGACATTTATCAAGCTGAACTGCTTTAGATATAATTATTGTGAATGTCCGTTTTATTTTATCATGGTGGTTCACATGGCTCTCATGTTCACTTTGTATTTTTGGAATTGCTTTACTTAGAATTAAAACAGACCACATTAAATGTGTGTATTTTTTAAGGAGAAAAAAGTTAATGGAATATGCCCTGCAGGTTTTTGAAACTGTTTGGGACCAATGACCTCTGTTTTCCTTCCAGTTTCTTCTGATGGCAATGGGAATGTTTATTCTATGACTGTCCCTCCTTAGCACACTGGAAGCAGATAACTTGTTCTCAGTTTCCCAGGTCCACAGCCAGAGGGGAATTCTGCCCCAAGACACACTACATGCCTATCACTGATTTTGATGAGATTTTATACTTAACATTGTTACTGAAATGATTTAAGGTTTTTGGAATATTGTGATGGAATGAATGTATTTGCATATGGAAAGAACATGTCTTTCTGGGGTCCAGAGGGTGGAATGTGACAGTTTGAAGCTGGGTGGACCCCAGAAAATAATCATGTCCTTAGGGCTAATCCATTCCTGTATGTGTAAACCTATTGTAGGTGGGACTTTTTGATTAAATTACTTTCAGTTAAGGACCTTTGATTAGATAGTGTGACCCAGAGTGGGTCTTAATCCTCTTTACAGATTCTTTAATAAATGGAGGAATAAAGAGCCACGGACATGGAAAAAAGCCGCAGACACAGAGAGGAACCCAGAAGCTGAGAGAGAAGGCCCCAGGAGCCAGAAGCTGAGAGGAAGCCACTTTAGCCAGAAGCTGAGAAGAGAGGAGCAATAAGCAGATACCACCATTGTGCCCAGCTCAGGGAAAAAGATCTCTTGATGATGCCTTGATTTGGACACTTTCATGGCCTCAGAACTGTAAGCTTTTAACCTAATAAATTCCCAATGTAAAAGCCAACCCATTTCTGGTCTCTTGCTCTCTTTGCAAACGAAAACACCCCCAAACAGAAGCCCTATATCCTTTATGCATCAATTGCCCCTTTCCCCTGCTCCCCTGGTAACTTGTACTTTTTTTGTCTCTATGAGTTTGCATATTCTAACTATTTCATATAAGTGGAATCATATAATATCTATCCCTTTGTGTCTGACTTATTTCACTTGACATGATGTCTTCAAGGCTTATCCATGTAATGGCATGTATCAGAATTTCGTTCATTTTTAAGGCTGAGTAATATTCCATTGAATGTATATGTCACATTTTGTTTGGCCATTCATCTGCTGACCAGCAATTGGGTTGTTTCCACCTTTTGGCTATTGTGAATAATACTGCTATGATCACTGGTGTATAAATATCTGTCCAAGTCCATGTTTTCAATTTTTCTGGGCATATACTTACAAGTGGGATTGCCAGATCATATGGTAGTTCTATGCTTAACTTGAGGAACCACCAAACTGTTTTCCACACTGGCTACCCCATTTCACATTCCCACCAACAATGTACAAGGGTTCCTTTTTCTTCCCATCCTCACCAGCACTTATTTTCTGCTTTCTAAATAATAGCTTACTAGCTAATCTAGTGGGTTTGAGGTGGTGTCTCATTGTGGTTTTGATTTGCATTTCCCTAGTGGCTAATGATGTTGAGCATCTTTTCACATTTATTGGCCATTTGAATATCTTCTTTGAAGAAATATATTTTTAAGTCCTTTGTTCATTTTTTAAATTGGGTTGTTTGTCTTTTTGTTGTTGAGTTGTAGACGTCCTTTGCATATTCTAGATATTAAACCTTTATCAGATATATGGTTTCCAAATATTTCCTTCCATTCTGTTGGTTGTCTTTTCACTTTCTTGATCGTATTCTTTGATACACAAAAGTTTTAAATTTGGATGAAGTACAATTTAGCTATTGTTTCTTTTGTTGCTCATTTTCTCATGATATTTAATAACAGAGCACCTTACACAGATAAAATGGGACTTGGAATTTAACTGTTATGGAACAAAGGTTGCTAAACACAACACAAGGATCAGAGGTCCAGGCTAGGGTAGAAGATTCAGGGGCTTAATATTGAGTGATTGCTTTGTTTTGATATGGAATTTAATCCATTATATTTTACTGTCTGTAATTTAAAAAAAACATGTAACATCTTTAGGAACTTTGGTCCATTCATGTGCATACTATACAATTACAAAAAGGAATGAGGTAAAGCTCTATGCATTGAAAGCAAATTACTTCTAAGCTGTATTAAGTTGAAAAAGCAACTTGGGACAGGGGATGGGGATTGACTGGAAAGGGGCATGAGGAAACTTTCTGGGAGATGGAAGTGTTCTATATCTTGTTTTGAGGGGTAGTTACATGGGTGTGTTCAATAGTCAAAACACATTGAATTAAACAATTAAGAATGGTGAATTTTATGGTATGTAAATTATACCACAATAAAAGAAAACAATCTGTGAAATAACATATTTAATATGATTCCATTTGTGTGGAAATATAAAAAGGAAATATTAATATTTTTGCTTATAGACGTTTAAAAATAATTTCTGAAAGGATGCATAAGAAATTATTAATAGTGATTAACTCTAGGTAGTAGGCCAGAGTAGGCATTAGAGGGAGAGAGACATTTTTGCTTTTCATTTTATACTTTTGTGTAGTAAAGCTTTTTCCTCCCCCTTTGTGCGCGTGTGCGTGCACATGCATGCACAAAGTGCCATTTTTGTAGCAATTAGGGATCTGACACCCCTGGGGCTGGAAAGGTCTTCCAGAAGCCCCTGCCTCTGCTTAAACCCACACCATAGTGACTTAAAAGTAAAAGGAAATGTTTATATTGGATGAGAAAGGACTCCTGTAACTACCTCTATTTTACAAAATCACATGATGCACTGTCAGCCTTAAGTGGTTTTCCAGTACGGCAAAATTGTGGTAAGTCAGTTGTTTGGATCTAATAACCAAAGCCTGGCCCAGCTGATTTTAACCATGTGTATAACTAGCTTTTGAAGCATTTAGCTGCATGGGTACTAGGCTTATTCTGAAACACTTCTCTCCACTTGTGAAAAAGTAGAAGATCATTATAGGATCGTAAAAAAAATCTCTGGACCACAGCATTATCTCTGGAGAAAAAGTAAGAAAATAGAATGTAAAGAAGAATCCGAGTCTTGTTATACCACACCAGTGTTCACCAAACTCATTTCAAAATAAGTGAGTTTGGGAATTTCCAATGATCAACAGAATGCAAAGTGAAAACAATGAATCAGGAAGCTAGAAAATATGTGATGTTCTTTTTACTGGTAACTTCCCAATTAATGATTCAAAACTTTAGCAATCCATAATTTCCTTTTTTTCTTCTTCTATAAGACCTACTTCTGGATAGGCTCATAGTAGATACTAAGTCAAAGCTTAGAGAACTGAATTGAAAGAAATAAGCCTTGTTTGTGAAGTACCTGTGTGAGTTTAGAGAGCAGAAACATTATCTTAACTTAGTATAGAAGAAAGAACAAACTCTACATTATGTCACACTAAAAATATTTTAAATTTTTTTTTTTAAATTGACATGGCTTAAAATGTAAATGTGAAATGCCAAGCTATAAAACTTTTAGAAAACAATATAGGAGAATATCTTTATGACTTTGGCATAGGAAATAGTCTTTTAAATAAGAAATTAAAAGTGCAAACTATAAAAGAAAAGATGGATAACTTTTATTCCATTAAAATGAAGAATTTGTATTTATTGAAAGATTCCATAAAGTAAAAAACAGACTACATTTATATTTCTAACATGCAAATCCAAAAAGTGATTTGTATACAAAATATATTATATGTTGTAATTCTTTAAACCATTTATATATGCATATGTACTATTTTGAAAATATATTTTACAGTAAAAAAAAAAAAATTGAGACAAGCAAAATGTAGATTTAGAGCTAGAGCAGACCTGAGTGAACCTGGCTGTGACTTAAGTTACTGAATATCTCTAACCTTACTTGGTCATGTTATACATGCAGATAATGGTTCCTTCCTCAGAGGACTCTGGAGAGTTTTAAATGACAGTACGTGTAAAGCACCTTGCCAAGAGTCTGGCACATAGCAAGAGCTGGACAAATGGTTAATGATTATAACTATAAATAAATGAGAGGGTCAGAGCAGGATCAGACTCAAACTCAACTTCTTAACGCTCCATGACCTAAAACTGGATTGCTTCCAGAACTCATGGCTGGGGTTAAATGGCCTTGGCAGTGGAGGGGCCAGCAGGTATTGGTAGAAGGAATTTGAATGCTTCCCTTAGGCTGCCTCTCACATAGCGATGGCGTGTGCTTCCAAGCTGTTTCTCCTGTTCCTCCCACTCTCTGGCTCAGAGGCAGGAGCTGTTTACTTATTCCAGACAACATGTCCCACCAAGAATCCCAGCAGAGAGCCACCGGGCCCAGCCTCGGGGCTGGATTCTGGGGGTGGATGCCTGGGAGGATAAATAATGTCAATTATGATACCTTCCTGGGACAAACTTTATCCCTAAAGTTCTGTTGTCAGCAAAATACTCATTGTGGTAAACAGCCACCTGACATTTTTAAATAAAAGACACGAACTTTAAAGCTTACTAGGCACTGACTTAGCCACACTGAAATCAGGAACTCTTACTCTGAACAGGTTTAGTATCAGAGAGAAATTCCCCCAAGTAATTGGCTCATCCTTAAATTGTATACTCTGTACATAATTACACTTGGGAATGTCAAGTAAGATAAAAACACAAAAATAAAAAATAAGAAACTGGCAAAAACTAAACTAAACTAAATTAAAATAAAACAAAATAAAGAGAATGACAAGAAAGAGGCTGGTTTCAATCCTCACGTCTGCTGCTGTCTGGACCAGGTCAGGTAGGGAAGCCCAGGGCTCCAGCGGGCACTTCTCCATGGGAGGACTAGAATCAGAAATGTCCCCTCCCTGCTGGGACCGTGGAGCCAGGAGTCACCTCCTCTGCAGCCACGTAATAAAAGGCGTCCTGCTCTGTGGCTGGGGTGAGAGCGGTTCTCTGTGGCGGCTGGAGCAAATGGCCTCCACCGAAGGAACTGCAACAGCCTCTGGTTCAAATATTGTGCCCCATTCACACCACAAATAAGTGTTCTTATCTGATCCTGTGTTAGAATGTTTTATTTCAAAAGTATGTCACCATGTCCCTTTCATTCTAGGGCTTTTGAGAATCTGCTTGTGTAATGATAGCTAAGGTCAAGAAAATTTGGTTCTTTTTTCCAAAAAATGAGGGGAAAATGGGCTTATTGTAAATGGCTCAAGTGACTGGCCCATGAAGTCCTAGTGCCCCCATGGGAGCTGGCCAGGGCATGGTCCCCACAGGTGGAACAGTGGCCTCATCTACAGTGGTCCACTCTCTCAGATTGCTAGGCAGGGATTTGGCGGTCCTGGAGGGGTGGGGCACTCCGCGTCCACAAGGCAGTAGCTTTAGGACTTCAGCTGGGACCAAGGGCAGCGCAGAGCCAAAGTGTGAATGTCTTCCATTCTTGAACCCTTGCAACAGTCACTCCAACTGCTCTTGGCTCCCTGCCCGGGCAGGCCTCCGGAAGAGCAAGGGTCAGACACTCAGGGGAAGAGAAGGGCCACGCAGGCCAGGTCACCCACATGGCAGCAGCCAGGCAGCCAGGCCAGGAGTCAAGAGGGGAAAGCCTCAGCATTCAGGGCACTACTCAAAATCCACATGGCAAGCAGCCGCAGGGCTTCTGAGGGAAATGGCATGAGAGGACATTGATCCATAGAGGCACAAGTTGGTAATCTTCCTTCCTGTGAACTTCCGGTAACATTCCGCCACCCTTTCGGTCTTTGTCCAAGCCACCCATGCTTTGCCTTCTGTGCTAGGGGAAAGTTTTCCTGTGTCAGGAAAACGTATTGCAACACCATTTTCAGCATCAACACATCTCTATACTCTTGTTCTTTATTTCTCTCTCTGCCGGGTGGTCACCCCAGAGGACTATGCCTGGTTTTCAACTAACTAGGCTTAAAGCAAGCACCAAAGACAAAACAGGTTACAATTGTGCCCCAAAGACAAAACAGGTTACAATTCAAGCACTAACATTTTGCAGAAGTGCAGGCAAATTCTGGAACTTCCCTTAAACTATCTGTAGAATTATCCCTCCTATTGTCCCAGTTGATTCTTTCCTTGGTGGTTAAATTGGAAGCGATTAGCTAGCTCTAGAGCAGTGTTGTTCAATAGACATATAATGTAAACCATGTATGTAATTTTAAATCTTCTAGAGCAGGTAAAACTATTTTTAATGATTTATGTTATTTCACCCAACATATCCAAAATATTGTCATTTGAACATGTAATCAATATAAAAATGTTCATGAGACTTTTTTTCATACGTCTTTAAAATCTGGTATGTATGTTTCTCTTAGAGCTCGTCTCAATTCAGAGTAGACACATTTCAAGTACTCATGATCACCCATGACCAGTGATTACCCTATTGGACAGCCCAGGTTAAGAGCATCAAGTCTGAATTTCAAAGCTGGGCATTCCAGGTCCTCCTGAACCTGACCTCCACTAACCAATTCAAGAATGTTTACCCTTATTCCTGCACAGAGAGAAGGGACCTAAGAGAACTTGCCTTATTTTACATCTAATTTCACATGAGCCTAGAGGTGGAAAGTGGCTTGCCTGAGGTCACACAAATATTTCATGGCGACACCAAGGCTGTCCTGACTTCTAGAGCAAGTGGAACAGTTTGAGCCAGTTAAGTAAAGAAGTGTAACCTATTTTTTAAAATGTTACTAGAGAATTTACGAGTGAATGGACCCACCTCTGCTCTGCTGGGGTTTTTCGGCTGACCCCAGTTCTTTCAGGACCCAATGCTGAGGATTAGTCATCCCCACAGCCAGTCCCATGATGTGCTGGCCTTTGGAAAGTTCCTAAGGAAGTTGCCTCTGGCTCTATATGCCAAAAGGATTTAAGTTAGGTCACCCTGGGACAAAGCTGGTGGCTCCATGCAAGATACAGCACCAATTCCCTGTTCCAGATAAAATCCAGGCAAGACTAAGGTCTCCCATGTGCTACCCCTCAGACTCAAACCAGGGAAAGGGAAATGGAAGTGACACCTAGACCTCCAGCAGCTCCAGAAGCCCTGGTCACAGGACCAGGCGGGCTCTCGGGGTCCTGGCTGCAAAAGGAGGCGAGATGGCTTCCAAGGAGCCAAAGTCTCTCCACTTGGAGGTGCTTTCAGTGCTCATTTCAGTGGCCTATTCCAATGCTTCTCAAACTGTAAGTCCTTCCTGTGAACTTCTGGTAACATTCTGCCACTCTTTCTGCCACTGGAATCCCCTGGACATCTTGTTAAAATGAAGATGCTGCTCCAGGAGGTTTGGGGTGGGGTCTCAGCTTCAGCAGGTCTCAGCATCTCCCAAGTGATGGTTACTGCTGGTGACCATTATTATCCTTATTTTACAGGTGAGGAAACCAAGACTCAGAGAGGTGAAGTGACTTGCTGACTGCAACTAAGTGATGGAGCTGATATTCAAACCATCTCCATCTTGCTGCTCTCAACATTCTCCGGTGTTTCTGTACATTAGGTCCCTGTGACGCGAGCAGTCTCATCAAACTCTGAGGTGGGCACGTTGCCTCAGCGAGGTGCTGACAAATTCTTCTGTGGTCTACAATCAAACCCTTTCAAATTAGGATGAGGTCTCCACAGTTTGTTTCAAAATACCTGCAAACCTTCCCCTTCGCCAGAATTGACTTATACCTATGTTCAAACAATTTCAAAGCTTGTTTGTAATTTTTTTAAAAATGAAAGTTTAGTTTCTTAGGAATTCTGAAAGGGTGTTCAAAGTCATCAGTCTGGACTTGAGGAATTTTATCTTTAACTTCCTTACTCTGGGGGTCAAACTTCAAATGTCATTGCTCCTCCTTCTCTGTGTTTGGGGGGAGACTGGCTGTGTGGCCTGGTCAGGCCACATCCCTTTTTGGTGCCTGTTTCCTCATGGATACAATTCAGATTCTCTGAATTCTTGTACACAGCATGTTCTTTTTGAAGTTTCTCAATAGAGCTGCCGCTGATTTTTTGCTTGATCGACGCTCTGCTCCCACCATAAGGGAGATGGTTCCTGCAGAGCAAGGCGTCCCTAGAGAAGCCCCACACAAAGGTGGGGCATTTTTCAGTGAGCAAGTTTTGATACTGATGAGGCTCTCCCTGGGTGGTTTTGGGTCTCTTCAACTTGTTCCCAGCTGCTCCTCTTCCTCAGGTGGCCAATCACCTTGATACTTAGAGCTGCTGGCCTTCCTCCAGCTCCGACATCTAGACCCTTATATTCACTCACTGGCCCCTGCTGCCCACGCGGCTATTCCACACTTCTTGTCCTGGCTTCAGGGCCCCTGTGTCCTCTTACCTCTCCGGATGCCTTCTCACCTCTCAGCCGTGTCTCCGAGCAGCCCCTCTCCCATGCGTCCTTCTTGCCCCTGTGCCTTTTGCATGCTATCCCATTGCTGGCATGCCCCTGCACTTTGCCTGCCTAATAAACTCCCACTCTTTCTTCAAGAACCCCCTCGGTGGTGTTTTGTGAGACACCTTTTATGATCCATCTGCATAAACTGAGTATCTACCCTTTGTGCTACCACTGTACTGTATTTAATCCTGATCACGAGGTTTTCAGAGTTGTTTTTCAAATCAGTTTGGGTGGCTTCAGCTGCAAATAACAGAACTCCTGACTAATATTGGCTTAAGCAATAGAAATATTTAATTATCTCCCAAACAACTGAAGGTAGACTCTTCTGGGGTTAGTGCAGCAGCTTAACTCTGTCATCAGGGACCGAGGCCCCTTCCCTTCAGTCATCCTCAGAATGCTGGGTGTGTCTTGCCTCATGGCCACAAGATAGTGGCTACAGCTCCAAGCATCACATCCTTACACCCCAACATGCAAGAAGGAAGAAAGGGGGTGGGAAGAAGGACCTTTTATTCATGAAGTGTGTCTTTTTTTTTTTCAGAAGGAAAATCTTTCTCAGAAGCCCCCAGCAAAAATTCCCTTACTTTGCTCAATAATAATGTGCCTAGCCCCAGATGGAGTCACCGAGGCCTGGGCTGGAACAGCCATGGTTTAGTAGAGAAGATGGTGGCAGATATGGCTACAGAGGCTCTCCATGAGCAAGTAGCCAAGGGCCCGGGAAACAGGCAAGGCCAAGGGAATGTGATCTGTGTCATAGAGTTGGTCATCTTTGTTGCCCATGCCAGTGCCCTCACTTTCTTGTTCCTCAAAGGCAGGGATTATGCCCTGTTCATCTCTATAGAGGGCTTGCCACATAGCAGGTTCTCACCAAAGCTGCTTAAATAGATGATGAATGGATTCCTGAGTGTGGACTCCTATATTTGCTCTTGACCTGTGGGTGCCTATCCTTTCCTCTCCCTGGCCCCTGCCCTCTATCAGCTGCTCCAGTTTTAACTACTCTACCTCACCAGGCACAGTTAAATGTCCACACTCAAGAGTTGACCCTCTCAGGTTCCTGAGGCCCAAGACTTCTTTTGTCCTTAAAATTTAAAAAAAAATCCCTCCCACAGTCTGAAAATCATGAAAGGCTTGGACTAGATGTTTGAAAAGTTTTATTGTATGTGAGGCTTTTATTGTGAGCCACCGCAAATACTTTTTGGAAGTAGGTGTGGCATAAATAATAAATAAATGGATGAATGTCTGGAAGCAAGGCTGTTTTTATTTAATCTTGAGAGAATCTGGTTACCTCTGTGATAAGAGCCCATCGGACTAAGAGTAAACAGGATGGCCTGGCCCCTGTCTAGAAACTAAAAGATCCAGGCTGATATAGGGGCCTAGGGAAAACTCAACTTTGCTTTTTGGTGCAGCTTTTTGGAGGCATGATGTGTGGACTGTGGTGGGTGATGAGGTCTGAAGTCTCGTCACAGCACTGCCATCGTAGCAACTGCCTGTGTGATGCAGGGATCCCAGGGCTTCAGTTTCCCCAAGTGTTAAGACAAGGGGGTTTTGCTAGATGGCCTCAGAGGTTCCTTTTAACTTGGCAGATGAGGCCTATGAGGTGCTTCCCAGATGGCTGGAGCTGCCCATCTGGGGGCAGTGGGGACAGGCCTCTTTCCTCCCAGCCACTTGTGGGCTGGCCCTTCCCACAGGAGCTGGAAAGAGGCACCATTGTCTATTGCCTCTTCCCGCCTAAGAAAGATGGGGTTCCTGCTCTTAAGGCAGTTCTTTGGCAGGAGGCTCAGCAACAGAGAATCCCTGACACTTCTGCTCATGCTTATAGCTAGGGGACTGGTCCCCACCCACCCCAGGCTCCAGGTAGATTCAGCAACCACTCCCTTCCCCACCCAGCCTCAACCCGCAGGACAGAGCAGGCAGGGAAAGGAGGGCAGGGTGCCAAGGGGGATGCCAGGGGCGGCAGACATCTCTCAAGGGGATCTGGGGACTCTCCTAACTGAAGGAAGCAGCCAGAACCACAGCGCCCGGGGGAGGGGCACACATTTCCCTAGAGCCTCTCTCTCTGTCTCCTCCTGACCCTGCATGGCAGAACTAGGCTCGCTGAATTAGACTGAAGCAGGAGGAGAAGAGAAGGAAGGGCTGCAGGGGAGAAGCGTCTATCACAAAGGCTCTGTCTCCTCACCTTACAAGCCTGGCCTCACCGCACCTTGGCTGTGGTTATCAGCAGCATGGCTTTTTAAGGCCAAGAGTGAATTAAAGTACAGCCACAAGTGGGTTCCTCACCCCCCTGACCCTGGCCCCATTCTCCCTTCCCTTCCCTGAGACTTTGGATGGGGTCAAGGAGGCCTTAGGACTAGCCTAGCCTCTGGGAATCAGAGCCCGCCGCTGCTAT